>JAODAL010084695.1:0-10837 GCA_025379985.1 Phyllomedusa bahiana
TCAAGAAGGATCCCATTATCCTATGTACTATTTTATTATGGATGGAATGTAACATACTGTACCATATACACTGTACCAATTCATGTACTATATATACACATGTAAACAATTTTCTCAAGATAAATACACCTTTTGAAACATTATTGAGTGCTGTGGATTTGTAATATTATATTGTACGGTTTATACATTTCTGCGAGGTTCACACTAGGTGGAAGACTCAGAAACCCCTCTGGGAACATTTTTTTTTACCCAATAGAGGTCACCCATTTATTTGCATGAGTGACTGTTGGGACTGATTCACTCAGTAAAGTACTATATTTGCACAGCATTTTGGGTAGATGATTATGGCAGGAAAACTAAGGACCTCACAGGAACCTATCCGACACATTGCTAGATATGTACATTCTATATCCATACTGAAAGAAAGACCCATTTTTATAAATTTACCATAACAATTAAGTTCTCTTTTAAGAACATAAAAAATAGACCATTACAATAGTAAATGACTGAGCTATAACAAGCAATGCTTAATTCTAAAGAGCAATGGAAAGGAACTCATTCTCGGAAAGTGCCGAACTCTTAAGACAAAGGGTACAGAACATTTGAATTTTAGAAATTAACTGCACAGACTTATTGAAATGGAAACTTATTGTACATTGGAGAATTTGAGCCAGAAACTCATTATAATCTATTTGCAAGGCATGAAATGAGCTATGGAGAATTACAGAGAGAAAACACAGTTTAGCAAAATACTATTAATCATATTTTGTATATGTGTGTTATTTAATAGCTCAGTGACTTTCAACTATCTGGGAAAATCTTGCTGGATACATGGAAGTTGCTTTTATTCTCCTATAAAAGAAGACTGAAATATTTGGACATTTTATGATAAAAGATCCCCCACTAGTTTTCCCCAACCAGTGGCTCAGGTGCAAAATATGGCTCTCAAATTTGTCCCCTGCCTGTGTCTCCCCAACTGTTGGTACCTGCATAGGCCATGGAGAACTAGTGGTTTTAGGGTCTAAACCATGTATAGATTACTGAAACTAGGGTAAAGCCTTATAAATTAGCCATATGTTTAATATATTCTCCTTTAATGTGTGACCCAATGCCATTAAAGGAGACTGCTGCCACATCAGAAGCTAAGCACTATGTCTAATGGGTGGTGCTACAACTATAGCAACTTCTATGGAGCCCTAAAGGTAAATGTGGTCCACCTTTGTGCAGGAATATTTTCATGTTTGTGGTGTCTTTTGATAGATACGTATTCAAAATAATGGGGCCTCACAGCACAGATCCAAATGAGACCCTCAATGTGGTGCTTGGTTTTTGCCAACCAGTAAAGTAAAGACTGGTATTTGTCTTCATCTTCATGACCCTTGGGCTAATGTACCACCAAATATTTGCTAACCATTTAATTCTTGTAGAGGAGAGTCTTACACAAGAGCTTTGCCCTTTGATGAGTTGGAGCCAACATCAAGGCAGTATCATGGTACTGAAGTTAGGGCAAGGCTTATAAATCCAGGAAAGGGCCAAAATGACCACTTGCCTATCCCACCCCAAAAGGAAATTATGGGGTACAAGATGCAATTTATGAGATGTGGGGCAAAATTCTTAGGACTATAGAACTAGCAGAAGGTGAACATAGTTATATGGTTTGAAAGGCTGAAAAGAGACAGACGTCCATCCAGTTCGGCCTATTGATCCAGAGGAAGGCAAAAACCTCCATGAGGTAGAAGCCAATTGACCTCATTGTAGGGAAAAAATAATTTCCCGACTCCAATCTGACAATCAGATTAAATCTTTGGATCAGTGACCCTTCTCCAGAATCCCGGTCACTATAACTTGTTATATTATGACATCTAGAAATGTATCCAGACCCTCCTTCAGAAATGCCTGGTCACTATAATTTATATATTACATCATAAATAGTATTCCAGAGTCTTCTCCAAGAAGCCCGGTCACTATAAACTTGTTATATTATTACATCTAGAATTATCCAACCCTTGCTCCAGAATCCTGGTACATAACTGTTTTTATGATTACATCTATGAAATGTATCCAGACCCTTCTCCATAATCCCAGGTCACTATAACTTTATAGTTATTCTCATCATAGAATGGTGAAATCCATACCCTTCTCCAGAATCCAGGTCACTATAATTTATATTATTACATCTCGCACACCATGACAACGAGCAGACCCGTTCTCCCAGATCCTGGATCGACTATACGCTTTTTATATACATGCTGAAAATGTATGCCAGACACTTCTCCACAATCCTGGTCATGATAACTTGGTATTTTATTACATCTAGAAATTGTATCCAGAGTTTCTTCTCCAGAATCCTGGTCTCTATTGATCGGTTCTTTTTTAATTTCTTCTTAGAAATGTACCTTGTAGTGCTTCCAGTATTCACGGGAGCACTATAGTACGTGTTATATGATTACTTCTTGATTTTATCCAAACCCTTCTTCCAGAATTCCTGGGTCCACGTATAAGGCCCCGTTCACACGGCTTATTAGCCCGACGGGATTTGTGCGCCGTATTGAGCGCACAAATCCGCCGTGAATAAGGGCGGTGACGGGGCGGGCCGGAGCTGCGCGGGGGCCCGCCTCCCGGCCCCAGAGACAATGCATTGTTTACGGCGCGGCCCCGCGCCGTAAATAATGTGAATTCAGCTTTCTCCCCCCGCGGCGGATTCGCCGAGCGGGAGAGCGACGGATTCCACTGTTTCTCTTGAGACAGTCTGGATCTACGTAATTGCTCGGCCGCGGATGTGGCGCCGACTGAAGCGCAAATCCGGCGCGCAGTACGGCTGCCATCCTCGGCAGAATAAGCCTTTGTGAACGAGGCCTAACTTTGTTATATTATATACATCTAGAAATGTACCAGATTCTTCACCAGAATCCTGGTCACAATCATTTGTTATATTAAATTACATCTAAAAATGTATTCAACCCTCTCCAGAATCTTGGTCACTATAACTTGTTATATTACTTTAACATCTAGAATGGTATCAAGACTCCTTCTCCATAATCCCGGTCAATAAAACTTGTTATATTTTACATCTAGAAATGTAATCCCAGACGCCTCCTCCGAATCTCTGTCACTATAATGTATATTATGTACATCTAAAATGTATCCAGAGTCTTCTCCAGAACCCGTCACTATAACTTGTTATAGTTATTACTCAAAACGTTTGTGTTTCTAGAATTGTATCCGACAAATCGCCAGCAATCACCACAGATGCACTATAAATTGTTTAGTTTTATTAAAAGCACTATGAATTATCAGACACTTTCGCCAAGAATACCAGGTCACTATAAATTGTTTAATTATTACATATAGGTATGGTGAAAGATCCATTATCCTAGTATCAGGCCAACTATAAATTTACACACATTACACTTACATCACGTTCAAGGATCACAATGAACACACAAAAGGCATAATGTCAATAGATACTTGTGTAGTAGCTTGGGTTGTATGAGTAATTTGGTTTGGATGTAATTAGAAAGTTTATTGGGATAGTTTTATTGGGTTTTGTGTGTACAGATAATAAATGGTTGAAGAAAATGTATAAAGATTGAATGATAGTTGTTGATGGTGTGTATTTTTATTAGTGTTTTGGTGTAATGTAAATTATCATTTTAATGTAAAATATAAGTGTTATTTATTTAATTATAGATATGTTGATGAATACTGAATCAAATTAATGGGACACACGACACGTCACACTGTGTGTGTATTGAGTGTTTGGGTTAATGTAAAGGAGGAATATTTAAAGGGGATGTGTTAGGGTATGGTGTATAAGTTTTTGGTGAAATTGAGGAGAATTTGAAGGATTAGTGTTTTTCGGGTGTGTGGGTATGAGTTTTGGTGAATTAGAGGGGAATGTTGAAGGGGATAGTTTTAGGGGTGGGTGTATGAGTGTATGGTTGAATTAAAGGAGAAATTTGAAGGGATAGTGTTAGGGGGGTGTGGTGGTATGAGTTGTGGTAATGTGGAGAGGAGTGAATTTTAAGGGTATTAGTTTGGGGGTGTGGTGGTATGAGTTTTGGGGTGGATATAAAGAACAATGATTGAACAGGAAAGTGTTATGGGGGTGTGGTAGTATGATACACATTGGTATTGTAAAGGAGAATGTTTAAAGATTTTGTTAGGTGGGGTGGTTTTATTTGTGTTTGGGTAATGTAAATGAGAATTTGAAGTGGATAGTGTTAGGGGGTTTGGTGTAATAGAAGTATTGGTGAATGTAAATAGAAGTTTAATGGGGATATTGTATTGGGTGTGATGTGTTATGAGTGTTTGGTGAATGAATAGAGAATGTTTAAGGGTATAGTGTTAATGGTTTGTGGATGTATGTAGTGTTATGATTAAATAAATGAGAATGTTGAAAAGTAAAGGGGTAGGGGGTGTGTTGGTATGAGTGTTTGGTTAATAAAGGAGAATGATGAATGGTTAGTTTAAATTGTTTTTGTTGTATATGAGGTTTTTGTGAATGTTAAATGATAATTTTAATGTATAGTGTTATTGGTTTGTAGGTATGAGTGTATTTGGTGAATGTAAAGGAGAATGTTGAAAGGGATAGTGTAATTGGATTGTTTTATTATTATTGGGTGAATGGTAAGGAGGTGTGGGGGTTGGTGGGAGTTGTGGGGTAAATTGTGTATGGGTGTGTTAAGTTGTTAATTGTTATATCATTATATTATTATGGGAATAGGGATTATGAGTTAAATGATTTTTTGGCATTGATTTTATTTAGTTGTATTATTTGTGAGGGTTTTGTTGGTTGTGTGGGAGTGATATTTTAAAGTATTTGGTATTGGGAATTTGGTGGTGAGAGTAGAATTGTTTGTGTGTATTAGATGGGAATTAAAATAAGAGTAATAAATGGTTATAGGGAGGAGACGCCCAACAGTCTACTATATATTCGGAGCATGGCAGTTTATCTCTGCACAGATGTTCTGGAACCAATTGTGCAGCTGCGTGGGTGGAGAGCAGGCTGTCGCCGATAGCTGGCTCTCCCCTAAGAAGATAGGGATGGTTTATTATGGTCCCTGCCCTCACGATTGTTGTATATACAGCAGGGCCGGACTGGGAATAAAAATCAGCCCTGGCACTAAGCCCCCACCAGCCCACATACAATATCCGCTTAAAAAATGTCCCCCTTTTCTCGCACTTCGCCACTTCTAAAATAAACTACCCTATAAAGCTGCTTTCACACGGAGCATTTTTGTATGCTATTTATGTGTTATATCGGTCTTTTTGTGCAAGAAAGCAGAGGTAGTTAATGGCTGTAAACATTTCTGCACCAAAAACGCATCAAAAAATGCATCAAAAACCGCTCCTGTGAAGCCACTACCACACAACAGAAAGAAACAGTGGTGCAGAGAAACCCCTCACATCACAGAGTCAGTGTGCACTTGCTTTAGCAATCCGGACATAGCCCAACACTGACCACTACATAAACACCAGCATAACCTACAACCAATCACATCCCCAATAGTCAGGTCACCATCACATAAATACAGCACTGATTCAAAACACAGCAAGTAAAATGACCCATGACAGCAAGACTCAAAGAACGTCATCTCTGATGGGAGTTGTTCTCTTCTCCTTTTCTTCTCCTTCTGTGCCCAAACCCCCCATGATGACCTTCCCTATGAGTCGATTCCCTTCGCATTTATCTTTCTCTGTCCCGGAGTAACTGCATGCAGTTGTCTTCTCGAGTGGTCACTAATCGTTTCCCTGTATAATTTTACCACAAATAAATCTTAGACTCCTCTCGTTTTTCAGCACATTCCTATCAGTTCCCAAACCAGCGTATGTTAGACCCAAAAATTAGAAATTAAAAAATTCATAATAGTGGCATTAAATAGGTAGACCCCCATTAGCAAGGTAATCAGGTCCGTTCTCTAATAATTTGTAGTTAGGACAGGCCTATATCCCTGTAATAAGCCCCCCCAGTACACAAGCCAGGTTCTAGGCTGCCCCCAGTAACTAGCCAGGCAGCTGGGCTGGCCCCCGTATACTGCGCAGGCAGCTGGACTGCCCCCAGTAAGCTGCCAGGATGCTGGCTGGCCCACATAAACTAGCCAGGAAGCGTGGGCTGCCACAGAAACTAGCCAGGTAGCTGGGCTTCCCACTCACACCAGTTAGCTGGGGCCTGCCCACAGTAACTACCAGGTAGTTGGCTGCCCAACAGTTATTCACCAGTAGCTGGGGCTGCCCACAGTAACTAGCCCATGTAGATGGGGCTGGCCCACAGTATTCATTCCAGGTAGCAGGGGCTGCCACAGTAACTAAGCCATGTAGTTGGGGCTTGGCGCACCAGTATTCACCAGTAGCTGGTCGGCCCCCAGTAACTAGCTCAGGTATGCTGTGGCTGCCCACATAAGCTAGCCAGGTAACTGGGCTGCCCACATGTAACTAGCCAGGAATCTGGGGCCTTCCCACATTAACTAGCAGTAGCTTTGGGCTGCCCCAGTAATTAGCCAGGTAGCTGGGCTGCTCACAGGTAACTAGCAGTGTAGCTGGGGCAGCCCAGTAACTAGCCTAGGAACTGGGCTGCCACAGTACCTAGCCATGTAGTCTGGGGCGCCCCCAGTAACTAGCCAGTTAGCTGGCCTGCCCACAGTAACTAGCCGATTGTATCTGGGGCGCCCACTGATAGACAGCCAGGTAGCGGCCAGTATTTAGCCAGGCAGGCCTAGTATGTAGCCAGCGCAGGACCAGTAATGTAACCCCCCAGATGGCCCCCCCCCCCCAAGGGGCCAGTATGAAACATGCAGACCAGTATGTAAGCAGTGCAGGGACAGTATAAATAGGCATTCAGGGCCAGTAATATAGACAGGGCAGTATATAGTAGACAGGGCTGTTATATAGGCTGACAGGCAGGTATATAAGGCTGACAGGGCTTGTATCTAGGCAGACAGGGCAGCATTTAGGAAACATAGCAGGCATATAGGAAACAGGGCTGGTAAATGGCAGACAGGGCAGTGTATAGGTAACAGGCTAGGATATTATAGGCATGACAGGGCAGCATATATGAGACAGGGACATAATATAGGTATACAGGGCTGGTATATAGGCAGACAGGGCAGCATAAGTAGACAGGGCAGTATATAGGTAGACAGGCTGGTATAGAGCAGACAGGGCAGCATATAGGTAGACAGGCAGGCATATAGGCAGTACAGTGCAGCAGAAATGGGCAGACAGTTCAGGTATTAAAGGAGTAAGACATGCAACATGTAATTAATGAGACAGGTCCGATATCATATGCATAGACCGTGCATATATAGTAGACAGGGGCAGATAAAGGTAGACAGTGAATGTAAAATAGGAACGACAATGGCCAGAGTATATAGGTAGACCGTTCATCATAAAAGTGTAAAGAAAGGGGCATTTATATTGTAGAACGTGGCAGTTATATAGTGAGAACAGGGCAGTATATAGAGGTAGACAGGCATGCATATAGGTTGACAGGGCTTGTTATATATCGCAGACAGTGCATAGTATATTGGTAGGAATGGCAGTATATAGGTAGACAGGGCTTGTAGTATAAAAAAGAAAAAAAAAAAAAAATACTTACCTGATGTCTCTGCTTCTTCTTATGTCTCCTCCGGAATTCGCCGCAGTTAGACAGAAGAGCGGTGAACTCGGATCCTGTGCGCGCAATGACCGTATTGAACGTCGGCTCGGCTGCCGCCTCGTCCCTCCTGGGAGCTGAACATGTAGCGGTATCAGAAGATCCGTGCTGTTTCCGCCTCGCCACTGCTTGCACCGTGCGCTGCATGTCAGCTACCGGTGATGGCTGAGTCGGTGACCCGGCCGTTGCAGTCCACCGTTTGTCGTAGGGGGTCTGTCGGTCCCCTGCCTACAGTAGTCCCCGGTCCCTGATGCACCAATTTGCGACCGCCTACCCGGGCGCCGGGACCTCGGGGCCCTCCGGGGGAAACACTGGTACCCCTCGGTGGCGATCCAGAGCCGACCTAGCGCTCCGCGGACCCGCACGGTCCCGCCGGGCAAATGCCCGGTTTGCCCTATGGGCACTCCGGGCCTGCTATACAGCACTCAATAAGCACTGTACATAGAGACTAGCCCATTGGCTCCCTGTTTCCTAGCGCAGGCAGTCATGTCACCACTGGCTCGGAGGTACTAGATGTCTGCTGGTGCGAATCAGACCCATATCCATTTTGTAGCAAGTACGGAGGGTTGATTCCCCGTGTATTTCCACTGTAACTGAGGCTAATCTACAGGCCTCAGTTACAGAGGAAATCAGGAAAAAAAAATGTATGTAAAAATGCCCCCCAGAGGTCTTTTTCTGACATTATGGGGAACACAATACGTAAAATAAAGTATTTAAATAAAAATATACACAAAATAAAATATTATTTTTTAAAAAAAACTTTAACAGCCCAACCTACAACTTTTCGTTCCACTTCCGATGACCCTAAGGCGATGTTTTTTCACGGCTAAGCGGGGTGTAAAAAGCAAGGCCCCAAACGGGGGTATTTGAGAGTTGCCTGTACACTCGTACCCCTGGTGGGTGGGGGGTCGGCCCGCCGGCCCAAATTGACATGCATTACTCGCACCACGATTTACCCCAAGTAATTGACATTCACTTACTCCCCGCGTACAAAACGTTTGGGGGAGGGGGGGCTAACCCCCTTTCTCTATGAGAATATGGGTTCCTAATTTTCGACGCGCTCCCCATTAGAGCGCAAAAAACGCAGAGAAATGCGCGCAAAAATTTGCCCCCTGGAACAAGCCTAAGCTTTATTACCGAAAATAAAATGAGTGACAAAATTAACACTTTGTTCAAACCACTTTTTTCTGTTTTATTTTAAAATTTTAAAAAATGTGAAAAACAGACTTTTAAATTTGTTTTTACAATTTTCCATCATATTATTTTAAAAAAAAAACTTTTGTAAACATTACTCAAAAATAAAACCATATAATGTATATCACAGAAAAAGGGAAAAAAATTTTGCGAGACCAAATGGAGAAAGCCTTTTTTGCATGTATCCAATTTCTTGTTTCTCGTGTCATTCAGTCCCTGTTTGTGCTGTTCTTGTGAGGGGTTGTTACGGGTCCCACAACCTATCGGGGGACCTTCCTAATTTTTTCCCCAATAAGGGGGCTTCCCACAGGGATTAACTTGAAAGTCCCTTTTGCCCCCCTACCTGTTTTCCTTCCAGGGTTAAAAAAAAAATTTCACAAAAGACCAATATGTGAGGACCAAAATTCCAGTCAAAAAGCTCAGTCAAAAGAAAATTGAAAATTTAAGGGGAAAATTGAAAATTTTTTTAAATTTAAAACCAAATCTAAAAATATTATTTTCTTCTTAGACAGTTTTATTTTCTGATTGTATATATGCTTTCATAGGCGGCCATCTTGACTGAGCTGCTTTTAACAGCAAATAGAGATGCTTTACGGGCCCCCCAATGGACATAGGACCCGGGACGGGAGCAGACCCATGACTTTATAGGAGAGTTTTTCCAGGCATGCTCTCTGCCCGGGGAAAGTGGCAGGGGGGGGGGAGAGGAGGAACAGTTCCTATTGGACTGGTGGTCCTGGTTATCTTAAACATTGGTGTACCTTTCAGTCTAATCTGCCTTTGCTGAAGGAGGAGACGCTGAAAAGTGGCAGACATTTTTTTGGCTAGGGGCCAAAGGGAAAAAGTAGAGTTTCGGGTTTTAAAAAAAAATTTAAAAGAAATTTTTGAAAAAAAGAAAAAAAAAAAAAAAAAAAAACCAAAATTTTTTAAAAAAAAAAACAGATTTAAACGTGGGTTTTATATTCTGATATAAATTCCCTTAAAGGGTTCCCATACGGGGCTCTACAACTTATAAACAAATATTTTCCCTTTTAAGGATGGGATGCTAACAGCCTGGCAAGAGCATAATCCCCCAAAACCAAAAACCACTCCCAAACCTTATGTAATGACTCAATTTTTGCAATTGGGACAGGTATTTTTATATATAGTTTTTGGGAGCAGTAGTTAACGTTAGGTTTCTTGACTTTTCATTCCATGATAAGTTTGTTGGATGACGAATTTTGGCCCATGAAAAGACCCCTTGCACCGGGATAACTTCTCAGACTAGACAGAAAAACAATGGGGGGTTCTGTTCACAGACTTAAAGGGGTTGTCTCACTAAAAAGATAAGCTTTAAACATGTAGGAACAGTAAATGAAGACTTTTTCTAAATATATTAAGCATGATTTATTATCTGAGATGGGAGACATAATGTGCTTGAGTTCACAAAGTTTCAGGGTTACTTGGTTTGCTGCCCAATAAGGAGTTTAGAACGGAAAATGACATCCCCCCACAACAGTTTGATTGGGGCAAACTAATTTTTTCTAAAAAATTACAGATAAGCCATTGTTTTCAGTTCTAAAACAAAACCATAGTTTTGTGTTTACGAAAGATAAAACCCCTCATGCATTGCCCAATGTAATGATATTTTGGTTTACTTAAAAAGATTAAAATTCTAATCCCTCTAAGAACCCCCCCAGCCCCGAAAAGTCAAGAGAAGGGAAAACTGCTTGTGACTCAGTGAAACAGCCTAGTAAGGAAAGGGTGCGCCGATCTCAGACACCTGCAGCATATTGATAGGATATACCATAAATGCCTGACAAGTGAACATCCCACCACTAAAGCACAAAACTAAATTAAAACGTTTCTAAGGTCACTCAAAATTTCCCAAAAATTCCATAAATGGGCCCCATTGGGAAAACCCAAAAAGAGACACTGAAAAAATTAGTTTTTAAATTAAAAGGGGAAACATACCATTTTTTCTACAAAATAAAACAAAACAAACAATTTTTA
>JAODAL010084696.1:0-10837 GCA_025379985.1 Phyllomedusa bahiana
GAAAACATCAGTATTCAGTGGGAAAAGAAAGAAATGCCAGAAACTTCCATAGCCAAAAATCATGTTTTTTTATTGTAAAGGGTAAACTTTCCCAAAAAGGGAAAAGAAAAATGTGACGGGTAAAAATGCGAATGTTTGGTCTCCAGATTTTAATCAGCATAGCATGCTAGGTAGATCTATAAGCCACCTTAGGATATAGTATATTTGCTGCCCTATGTAGGTTTTGGGGGCCCCCCCATAGATGGTATAAAAGCCCCCGTAATTGGGACATAAACCCAACAGGTAAAATCCCCGGGTATATCCCCCCAAGGTAATAGGTAAAACCCTCCCATATGTAAGTGTATAGGCCTCCATTAAATACCGCCCAGTAGATAGCTATATACCCTCTGAGTAGATAGGTATATACCCCCTGAGTAGGTATATAATCCCCAGAAAATAGCTATATACCCCCAGTAGAAAGGTTTGTGATCCCTCACCAGTAGATAGGTATAAGCCCCCTTAAAACTTTCAGGTGCTTTTTCTGTGAACTGTGTACGTCGCCCACCGGGACAGGACACTACCCGTGGGCCCCCATAGCTCATGGGCCCAGTTGCAAATGCATCTGCTACACTGCTGTGTTGAACATTTTTTTTACTAAACACCCTCCCACTAAATCCTGTCCACTTTTTTTTTATCATGTTTCAAAAGTGACCAGATGAGTAAAAAGTTACAGTTTTTTGGCAAAATGATATGACCACTTTTGAATTTTTTTTTTTGCCAAAACACTGGCCTCAATTGTTTAACAATTTCCCTTCTTTTGGTTACATATTTTATAGGTCAGAATGTAACAAATCATTCAGTCTATAACACTTTGCTACTGCAGCAACATAAAATGAGACTTAAAAAAAAAAAATAATGCGGGATGAAAAATGCATCCAGGAATAATGGCTGACATTTGTTTAGTCTGTTTACACCTGTTTGCCCGGGATTTTAAATTGGAATTGAGTAACTTAAATCATTGAGCCTGAAATTTAAACCCTTTACACCCTTTTCCAGTGTGTGAATCACATTATAACAGCGAGGAGCCAAATGATGAAGGCGATTGATAAATCATACATACTGCTGAAACTTAAAGAACATCTAGAACTGCTATTTGTAAAACATGTATTAAGGAAGAGAAAAGGTTCTTGCAGATGTAAAGCACGTATAATAATGTAATCAGCTTCATATGCATGTCATATATTTAGATTTTTCCAAAGCATTTGATACTGTGCGTATGAAGGTTGACATACACGAGAAACGGGGATAAGAAAATGTGGGGGCAGGTAAGTAACTTGCTTGGAGATAAAAAGCAGGAGATGGCCTATGGTAGGATGTAATAAGCATACTTGCCAAGCCTCCCTGGTTCGGCAGGAGGGTCCCGCAAATGTGGTCACCTCCTACCCACCCGGAAAGGGTTGGTTAAACCTCCCACAGCTGCCGGAGGTTCTCTGTATGAGAAGCGGCATTGTCTTGAGACGCTGCCCTGATGCCATCGGCGCGATGCTCCGATAGCTTCCACATAAGAAGCTCTCAGAGCTTCAGACCGCAGAGCACTGCTGGGAGGAGGGGAAGGGGCTTAGTGGGAGCCATGAAGCTCCACCCCCTATCCCCAGCAGAGCAGTGTGAAGACTCCAGGATGCCAGCAACAGGACAGGTGAGTATTTTAACAGGGGTTGTGTGTGCAGGGGAGTGGTGTGTGTGTGTTTAAATGACAGTTTTTAGTTTATATTTTCTCTCCTCACACCCAGGGCCATCTTTTCCATTGGGCATGGTAGACGACTGCCTGGGGACTCCATGAGTACATGGGGCCCTCCTGGACAGCCATTTACCCTGCTCAGTGATGTAGGTTGGCCCCTGCAACAGATCCAGGTGGCAAGACTTTATGCAGGCTTGGATCCGCCAGATCTTTAAGAGACAGGAAAACCCCGGGACAACATCCCCCCGGGGCGGTTGTGATGTCACTCGCTCAGGGCGTAAATAGACCCCGGGGGCCACTCCTCAAGGGGAACCTGGAGAGTTAGTAGAATTTTTTAGCCCGGGAGCGGCCATATCTACCTACAGGGAATTGTATATACAGTGGGCTGTGTACCTACATGGAGTTATATACCTAGAGGGGGCTGTGTACCTAACTACAGGGGGCTGTATACCTAGACAGGGCTGTATAATATAAGGGGCTGTATACCCTACTTACGGATTTTATATATACATAGGTTGTGTACCTACCAAAGGGCTATATAGAAGGGACGTGTCCCACCTAGGGGGGGTAGTACCTCCACAAGGGCTATTCCTCCCCACAGGGGGTGTGTACCACCTACAGGGGCTGTGTACCTACCACAGCGGGCTGTGTCCTACAGGGGCTGTATACCTACCTCCGGGGGTACTACCACAGGGGGCTTGAAACCTGTAAAATATGTAAAGGGTGTTACTGTGTGGGAAGGAAAAACCTGGAGGGAGTAAATCCTCCATTTTAGTAAAATTGCCAGGGGATCCCACGGGAAAGTTTAGGGGGAATTTAACGTGTAGCTGTGTGTTAGCACTGTTGGGTTGCTATGGAGCCGGTGTTGGGATCCCCGGGATATATGACAAAGAGTTAATTTTTCCAAAAGATTATGATGGGCAGTTGGGCCCGTGTCTGTAGTATGCAGTGAGTCAGCCAATCGGCAAGATTGGGAGGGGGAGATACGGGAAGGGGGGAAAGGGCCACTTGTGTTGAGGGGGGTGATGCGATCTGTAAGGCTAGGGTTACACAGTATCGGCGCCTTCTATTGCCGCAGTAAAGGTTTCTCTGCCCAACATACCCCACCCGCGGGGGGGCCGCAGGAATGTTAAACACGCTTTTTCTCGAAGTTTTGGTTCCACTCAGTCCCCGGGCTTATCACCCGCACCCATTCTGGCTAAGGGTATTTTCATAAATAATTGTCATCATAACTCGATTAATACCTTGCTGTATTTCTGTAATTTTGATTTCCATCCTCTTTTTGGGGTTCTCTCTTTTTCCCTTTTTCCGAAAACCCTGATGGAAAAAAAAAGCAAATAAACAGTGCCATTTGGGCTTAGGTTCAGTTTATATTTCAAGTTTTCATGTTTTGAAAAGGCTAAAAAAAGAAAGTCGCCCATTTTATTTGTTTTTGGCAAAGGTTTTTGATCCAAGGGAAGGAAAAAACCCCCCAAATAGTAAAGCCAATTTGTCCCCATTTTGGGAAAAAAACCCTTCCTGACCCCAATCTGGCAATCAAAAAATCCCGGGATCAATGCCCCTTTCCCCTAATCCTAGCACTGTTTTTATATTATTACGCTCCGAAATGCAACCAACCCCCTTTTTGAATTGGTTATTGAATTCACCATAATTCTGGAGAGAATTTTAGTCCACTGCCTTACAGTAAAGAATACCTTTCTATGTTTATGTAAAAATTTCTTTCCTCAAGCTAGAGGATCCCCCTTGTTCTAGATACACCCCCTGTGTAAAAAATAAATTTGGAGAGATTTTATTGCCCTTTATGTTTTAAAAAATATTTATTATGTCCCCCGAACCTTCTTTTTCTAAATAAATAACCCTAATCTTCCAATTTTCTGTGTACTGTATCCCCCATCCTTTTATTTTTTTTGTTGCCCCCCTTTGTCCCTGTTAAAAGCCTAAATGTCTTCCTGTGCATGGGCCAAATTTAAAACAAATTTTCCCATGTGGGGTCAAACCCTGACTTGATAATGGGAAAATAATATTCTTTGTCTCTATCCCCCCTTTTTAAAACCCCCCATGACCCTATTTGCTTTGGCTGTGTGCTGGACACTGGCTGCTACAATTAAGTTTACTGTCCACCAGGGTTTTCCCCCAAATCCTTTTTCCCTGCACTTTTTTCCCCGTGTTTTTCCCTTTTTAAAATTAATCATGAAAAGGGTTTTTTCCCCATGGGCATAACTTGCATTTAACCGTGTTAAACCTATCTGCCCTTTCCGCCCCGGGGTCCAACTTACCCCGACCCTTTTTAATAACAATTATCCTCTATTGTGTTGGGTTTTTTTACGACTTTTTTATCGCTGCAAAGATCGTATTTATGTGTTTCCCCGTGTAAGATCATTAATAAAATGTTAAAGGGATGGGAATATGACCCCTTTTGGGACCCCCTAGTTCTAGTATTCAGTGAAGCTGAAGAAACCCCTTTTCTAGAAAAGCTTTTTATTAAGCGTACTGGAAACACTAGGTAGTGGATCCCTGGGCCACCCAAGCGATTTGGGAACAACCCCCCAGGGGGGGACTCTAAAAATAAATCCCATTTTTTTACCAGAGCCCGCCGCAAAGCGGATGGACTTGGGTGCGCGGATTCACCCAAATTTGCAACCCCCTACGCGGGGGGGTTGCGGTGGTGGGCCCCAGGGGCAGCGAGGTACAAATCGTGTACAAAGAATTTGAGTCCCTGGGGGGGCAGGGAAGGGCGGGGCAGGCGCAAATTCGGAAATCCGGGGAACGTAGTAAGAGGTTCCCCGGTAAAACGGCAAGGCCAAAAAACACACTTTAAAAAAAAGGGTTTTCTAGGCACAAGGGAACCTAATCCCGCAGGGGAAAAACCCTGGGGGCGAACCAATATAAGGGGGGAAATGCCCGGCCCAAAAAACCAATTTTCTGGCCCCGCTTTCCCTTTTTTATTTTGAAGAACGAGCGTGCGCCGGGCCCCAGGGAAACGGACCCCGCGCGCCCCCGGGTGGGGAAAGGCGTGGGCGGAGGGAAAGGGGGCGGGGGGTGGTAGTACAGGGGCGGTTTTCCCCCCGGGACGTCCCCCCGGGCCCGTCCTAAACCCCCCCCCCGACAGCATCCCGGGGAGAGGGCACGGGGGCGCCCGCGGGCCGAAGCGCGGTTTTCCCGCTACATACCCCCCCCAAGGGTCTTTCCCCCCCCCTTCTTTGTCCTAAGGAACCCCGCCAAAAAAGGGTCTTTTTTTTAAAAAAGGGTTTTAAAATTTCCCGGGTTCCCCGGAACCCTCCTCGGGAAACCCAAGCCTTTTCCAAACCACAAGAAAAAACCGCTTAACCCCCGACGTTTGGGCTATTCCCCAAAATGTCCCCTTTTCCAAAAAACATTTAGGAAAAAATCAAACCCCGGAAAACGGGGACGCACACCTCTGAGAAACCGGGGTTTAAGAAACCCGGGGGCCCCTTTTGGAGGGAGAGGGTGGGAAAGGGGGGTTTTGGAATCCGGGAAAAATGGGGAAGGGGACGGGTTTTTAAACACCGGGGTTCAGGCCCAAAGTACTCTGAAGGGCCCCCAAAACCGGGGCCCAATTTTTACTGGGGGTCCTTTTAGGCGTACTATCGGAAAAGACCAAAAACCCTTTTCCCCCCGGGAGGAAAGAGGGGAAGGTCTCCCTTCCTTTTTCAGCCTGGGTCTTCATGAGGGGGCCGAAGCCGGGGTAAGGCTTTTCGGGGCTCCCGCCAAACGGCCTTTTAAAATCCCGAACCCTTTTTGACCAAAGGGAACCTCGGGAAACCCTACCAAGGGGAGGGAGGGGGTGGGGGACGAGCATAGAAACCCCAAAGAATGGGGAAAAGCCTGTAGAGACCCATGGTTGTAGGAAACTGGGGGCCCCTGAAAGCAGCTCGGGGCCAAATTGTCCCCGTCAAACCGGGGGATACAAAATGACCAGGTATTCCCTCAAGACTGATTTCCCTCTCCCCTTGTCCATTGTCTGGGGAATGATAGGCAGAAGAGAAGTCCAACTTGACTTGCAAGCAAGAACACAGGGCACGCCAAAACCGGGAGACAAATTGGACCCCCCCGATCGAGACGATGTCCGAGGTAACCCATGCAGACGAAAAATGTAAATGGAAAAATGACCTGTCAATTGAGGAGCCAAAGGAAGGCCAGGAAGGGGAAACGAAGTGGGACAATTTCGAAAAATCGGTCCGTGACCACCCAGATCACAGAATTCCCTAAAAGAAAAAGGGAAGATCCGTGATGAAATTCCATGCCAATATGTTGTCCATGGGGACACCGCGGGAGGGTAGGGGACTAAAGACCCACGGTCCTTTTTAAATGGAAGGAGAACAAAATCCTTGACGTCCTGGAGCAGAGTTGCCCCAGTAGTGGCCGTGAGATAAGAGCTTAGGACTTCTTATGCCGGGGTGCCCGGGCCAGAAGGGAACAATGCCCCCATTCCAGAATTTTCTCCTGAGTGCTGGATGTACATTGGGTTTTTTGCCCGGTGGGACACTACGAAGATCAACAGGGCCACGTGGACCACCCGTTCAGGGAAAATTTGATATGCTGAATACGGGTTTTCTTCCCCGGGCAACGTCAGAAGCACGGGAAGGGGTCCCCTTGACATTTTTTTTCGGGTGGGCAAAGGGATCTTGAAGTCAAAACAGGGAAAAAGAGTGACCACCTGCCTGGCAGGATTTTAAAATTGGGCCGTCTGGAGCGGGCTTTTTGGGGTGATCGGGTTGCTACCCCCCTTGTTGTTTGACCTTTGTGGGTTATCCTGGATATACGCCGCGTAGAAAATCTAGAAACCCCAAGTGAGCCTTGCTTTGAGCCTCGATTAAGACATCCCCACTCCATAAACGGCCGTCCCTTTCAGAAAGGGTCTCTCCGGATCAAGGTGCGGACCGATAGTGCGGATGAAAAACAGACTTCATACGGAATGCTTCTTTGGCTGCCGGAGGCCAACATTTCGGTTTGCGTTTTTCCTCGTGAGAGGCACATGGGAGCCACCATTTTGGAGAAATGGGAATGTATTGCCGGTAGTAATTGGTGAACCCCAGGAAGCGTTGATCGCCCGAAACCGAACAGGTCGTGGCCCACTGCTGGATGCAGAAGTTTAGCTGGAAACCATCTTAGACCCCGATCGGAGACTATATACCCAAGGAACGGAAGGGGGTGGCCTGGGGGAACTGACACCCTTTTCCCCGCTTGCATACAGTCGGTGGTTCCGCAAACGTCGCAGAACCTGGCGCACCTGTATCTGATGAGACTGAATGTCTGGAAGAAAAATTAGGATATCGTCCAGATATATATGACGCAGGTGGGAAAGCAGGTCCCCGAAGACTCATTCACAAAATTTCCCGAAATACAGCTGGAGCGTTGCATAGCCCAAAGGGCATCACGAGGTATTCGAAATGCCTGTCACGAGTATTAAATGCCGTTTTCCACTCGTCCCCCTCTCGAATTCTGATGAGGTTGTAGGTCCAATTTAGAAAACACCTTCGCTCCCCGGAGTCGATCGAAGAGCTTGGAGATCAGCGGTAGGGGATAGCGATTCTTCACCATGATTTTGTTTAACCCTCTGTAATCTATACACGGACGAAGTGAGCCATCTTTTTTCTGTACAAAGAAGAACCCGGCACCGGCTGGGGAGGAGGATTTACGAATAAAACCTTTCTGCAGGTTCTCCTGTATATAGGCCGACATGGCCTGAGTCTCAGGAATGGACAGCGGGTAGACCCTTCCCCGCGGGGGGCTGGTACCGGGGAGGAGGTCAATTGGACAGTCATAAGGCCGAAGGGGGAGCAGCGTCCGGCCTGTTTCTCCGAGAATACGTCCCCAAAGTCCTGGCAGGCCTGGCAGAGACTTAAAGGATGACGGTGGAGAAGATGTGGGAACCGGGCATGGTGCCACCAAACAGAGGTCCTGGCACTACGTTCCCCAACCCAGGACCTCGCCTGTTTTCCAATCAAGCGTAGGGGCGTGACGTTGCAGCCAGGTTAGCCCCAACAGGATCGCTGAGGAAGCTCGAGGCAGAACGTGAAACGAGATCTTCTCCTTGTGCAAGACCCCTACACGGAGGGACACTGGCCGGGTAATGAATTGAATGGAGTTGCTCAGAAGCTCCCCACTGACAGAAGAGATAAGCAGGGGCTTCTCCAGACGGGTCACTGGCAGGCGGTAACGGGACACCAAGGAAGCATGAATGAAGTTCCCGGCAGACCCGGAGTCCAGGAAGGCAGAGACCCGGAGTGATAGACCTGCATCTGTCGTTACCTCCACTGGCAACATCAGTCGTGGAGAGGGAGGATTAGCACCCAGAGACGCCTCTCCTACGGCACCTAGGTGCTAGCGTTTCCCGAGCGCTTAGGATGCTGCGGACAGCCTCTGCGGAAATGGTCCGGACTGGCACAGTAGAGGCAAAGACTTTCCACCCTGCGGTGGGACAGCTCTTCATCCGACAAGTGGGCCCGGTCCACCTGCATGGGTTCCTCGTTGGAGACCTGTGGAAGTGGCAGCGGAGATCTCTGGGCCAGAAGAGGCAGTCGGCGAGGTCGTGCCGAGTCACGTTCCTGGCGAAGCTCCTCCTGTCTCTCCGTGAAACGCACGTCTATGCGAGTGGCCAAGTGGATGAGTTCGCCCAGGGAAGACGGAAGATCTCAGTCAGCAAGTGCGTCCTTCACCCTGCAGGACAGACCTTTCTTGAAAGTGGCGCAGAGGGCGGCGTTGTTCCAGAACAGCTCAGATGCCAGGGTGCGGAACTGGACCGCATAGTCACCTACGAGGGAGTCCCCCTGACGAAGGTTCAGGAGCGCCGTCTCGGCAGAAGACGCACGCGCTAGCTCCTTGAAAACGCTGCGGATTTCAGAGAGGAAGGCCTGTAGGTCCACTGTCACAGGGTCGTTCCAGTCCCAAAGGGGGTCGGCCCAAGCCCAGGGCCTTCCGGAAGCAGGGTCACCAAAACGCCACTCTTGACCCTTTTTTTGGGGAACTGGTTGGCCATCAGCTCCATGTGCATGGAGCACTGAGTAATAAAACCTCTGCAAAGCTTCGGGTCCCCGTCGAACTTGGTGGGCAATTGTAGGCAAAGCTTCGGGCCTAAAGGATGCCAGCGGGACGGCCGGAGGAGATGGAGTCACCGGCGAAGAAGACGGTTTTCTGTTGCTGGGACGCCAAGTGTTTTTTTGCATCCCTGGCGGACAGCTGGCCCAATTGCTGTGCCTGTTGCCTATGCTCGACTGCTGGGCAACAATGGTTTGTAAATCACAAACTGGCAGGGGCTCCTTGGTAGGATCCATGGCTGGATCTAACTGTAATGGCTAGGTAGTGGATCCACTGGGCCACCTCAAGCGATGGCAACAACCGCGCCAGGGAGCGGAGTCTAAGTAGGTCCCGGTTTTCACCAGAGCCCTCTGCAAAGCGGGATGGATTTGCTGCGGTGGGATTCTACCAGGTCGCTACCCCTGACGTGGCGTGCTTGCGGCCGAAGTGCAGCGAGGTACAGAATCAGGAGACAAGAATCGTAGTCGTGGGCAGGCAGGAAGGTTAGGGCAGGCGGCAGAGGTACGGAGTCGAGAAACGTAGCAAGAGGTCTGGTACACGCCAATTACCGGCGCGCTGGCCCTTTAAATTCACAAGAACGAGCGCGCGCGCCCCGGTCGGCAGAGGACGCGGACGGAACAGGAATGTGGAGTGGTGAGTACAGAGGGCGAGTGCGTCCGCGGCTCGTCCCGCGGCTAGCGGCCCTACCCGTCCCTGGCAGGCACCCTGGGAGAAGGGACGGGTGCGCCCGCGGGCCGGAGCGCGGCGTTGCTTGCTACACGTACTGTAGGGCCTTTATTTTTGGTAAGCGATAAGGTTTGACTTTCATCTGAGAGAACCAAAGCATCTTGTCATAAATTGGTGCTGAGATTTATAGATCCATGCTTGATACTTCAGGTAATCTAGTATCATTGTATCTAGGCCTTTCTTTCATAACATGTTCCATATATCCCTCCTCAAGAAATATGTCTCCCTAATTAATATGCTTAATAAGCCTCCTCCTTCCGTGCCTGTCGAAGGAGACTTGGGGTATGTCTCTGGGTCCGTTCTGTCGGTCCCAGAGATGCATCTGAAAAGCGTATGTTCACACGGATGCAAGACGCTGTGTGCACATACCCTTAGAATTTGAGATGGAGAGAATTATGGATTCTCATTTTGTACCTAAGTCTGCACTATCTTGTTTATTGGAAGGGGTACAGACCAGAGGAGCGAACATGGGTACCGCCTTCAGTCGTTCATGCCAATCGCTTAGTGTGGGAATTTCACAAGAGGTTCCCATTTAAGCTGGCTCCTAGAACCAAGGGTATGGTGGCCCCTTGTGAAAAGGGAGGTAATGTTAGCTCATCACGTTCTTTTAATTTGTACCCAGCCTCATCCTGGTTTTGAGCAGCACTGATTAACTTCTCTTCGGTCCAATCCATGTCTGAGGCAGTCAATTTAAAACCTGGCCTTTCCTCTCCCTCTTGCCTGTGATTCTACCTGTTTCCTGGCTCCCTGCCTCTTTTCTGGTTTTCGTCTGACACATCTCCTTGTTTTAGTGTTTGTCTTGTCTTCTGTTTGTCCTGTGTGTACGTCCTCTGGCATTTTAAGTCTGCCACCAACCTGCCTGGGTAACCTGGGTCCTTTGCAGCCAAGAACAACCTGCTTTGCAGCAGGCTAGGGTGAAGACCAAATGGTTGCCTTAGAATTTATCCCCTGGGGAGAGCCGGGCCTCGGATAGCAGTTGCATAGAAGTCTGTTGTGATCCATTGAGCCTGCTAGACTATCTGCCACAATCCTGCCTGGAGGTTGCCTGAGCATTACAGGGATTTTGCTCTATGGCAAAACCCATGTAGATATGTATGTGGCAAAATGTGCATTTTACGACAAACTTCTAGTGCTGTCTTCACAGTGTTAAGGGCTTCTAGGCAAAGCAGTACACTGGGCCCTGTCCAATCACATGACATCACATAAAACACACCTCTCAATTAGCAGGACAGAGAGCTTAAGGCAAGGATTATTGGGACATACCCCTGACCATCCTGAACCCCTATGCTCCTGGGGCTCCCAGGCAACTATTATGTCCCATGGATAGACAGCCCT
>JAODAL010084697.1:0-10837 GCA_025379985.1 Phyllomedusa bahiana
ACTAAGTGCGTCTGGAGGGGATTTTTTAAACTCTCAAGCAGAGAACCCCCGATCTCAAGCCCCCGGGGACCAGGGCACCCTGTGAGGTGGGAACCCAGCCCCCTTGGCAAAACCCTTTTAAATGACCTTTTTTTTCAGGATAAATACACTATAGCATGAAATTATGTTTTCCATACACTTCACCAAAAAGCCAATTTGTGAGTAGTGTATATTGTTATCTTTCAAGCATTAGTGTTCATCTTTTTAGGTGTTTCTGCTACTTTTTATATGTAATCTATAAACTAAGTCTACCATTCACCATGTTAACACATTGGCACCCAACGATCTCCCCACAGTAAGAAACAATGCATTACACCATTTCTCATTCATTTAGATGTCATGCCAGGTTTAAAAACAGGGAATGGAGCCAGCCCTTTTTGCCTTCTGTTTCGGGTTGGAAAAAACAGTGGCCCAGCCTCCATGTACGGGTTTTCTGAGAAACCCCATTACATGGAATTACTGACCAAAGTATACCCATACATCCTGTGTCGGTAACATGTTAAAATGTAATTTAAAAAAACGTTATTATCCTCTAATAGAGCATGCCTGTAAAAAAGGACAAATAATGCAACAAATTAATTTTTATTTGAATTGGGGTGATTTATTAAAAATAATTTTTTAGTATAAACTCAGACAAAAAAAGTTAAAAGCACCAAAAACCCTCACTGTGTAATTTGGTGATGCTAGACACTTTTGTCTAACCTTAAAACACTTATTAGCTGACTTAGTTTGTGAAACTGCCAAAATTTGGTGCTTTTTTTGGCCCCTGATTTGGTAGCAAGCCTGCCCTTTCCCCAAACCCCTCCCTATTAAAAAGCCATTCTGGCCCCCAAAGCCCTGCTAAAAGTGTCCCATGGGGCCCCCGGAAAAAAGGAAAAAAAACATACTCTCTAAAAAAAAAAAATAACTGGCCACAAACAATAAGTGTCTAGAGAAAAAAACAATTTATTTTTACATTATTTTCCAACAAAAAAGGTAGCAATTATTGTGTCTTCATCTCAATAGACCATGGCTTGTGTGATATTAACTCCTGCAATTTGCTGGGAAAAGATAATTACTATTGTGAGATAATTAACATATGATTTTCTTTTGGAAAACAGAAAAACAATACTGTGACATCTCCTCAATTGAAAATGTAGCAAAGTAAAAACATCCATTCAGGGTGAAAAACTACTTTATTAATTCTAACATAAAAACAGCAACATTTCAACTCCTAACATGAGTCTTTATAAGCTCATTATCAACATGTTTAGCAATAAAGTGAGGAATATTAATGATAGGTCTAGATGTCAAAGGGGCTTGTTTTTTTGCTGCATCAGCAGATGTTTGTCTTCAGGGGTGTCGCCCGTTGTCACACGTATTGTCATTGTCAAGGCAGTGATCTCATGGCTCTTCTTACTGGTCTGGTGACTGTAAGTCTGCAAGGGTAGCCATCTAAATTAGAGAAGGCAACTTTACACGAGAATCTGTCCAGGAGCTTATCTGTGGTAGGTTAGTATTTGCAGATGGTACTTGGTACAATGTGTATGCTTCTCCTGTTAAGAGCAAGCGGCTGGAGCTTCTCCAGGTCTTACAGGCTCAGCTGGTTTCTACTAGGGTGGTAGTGCTAGGTGGTGATTTTAACTATCCGATTGAGGAGGATCGATGTAGTTTCGGCACTTCTCATAACCCTAGATGCCCGGGCCCATGCTGCTTATTGAGATGGTAAAGGGAGGCCCCTTTTGCTAAAAATTGTGGGTTTTTTATTGTACAGGTTTTTTTAACCAATATTTGGGGGCGGGCCTGCCGGGTTTTTTAATTCAAGGATTGACTTTGTTTTTATCTCTAGGGAACTCAGGTAGGTTAGGTTCTCTATGGTTCTTGCTTCTCCTCTGATCACAGGGCTATTTTTTTTCAAGGGACTCTTAGCTACTGGCTTTCCTCCATGGCCTGGGACATTAAAGTTGAATTGTACTTTGTTGGATAGGGGAGATGTGCTTGAGGAGCTTTGGGAGGTGTATTTTTTTTGGAAAAATTGGGCAAAATGGTTCCCTTTGGGAACCTTTTTTGATTTTTGGGGGAAAAAGTTTAAAAACAAAATTTTTACAGTTTTTTTTAGCCCAAAAAAAAGGGGTAAAGGGGTTTGGGTTTCCAAAAGTTTTTCCCCAAGGCTTCCTTGGGGGGGGCGCTGGAGGAGGCCAAAAAGCAGTCTGAAAAGGCAAATTGCAAAAGGGAAATTTAAGCAAATCCCTTTTTGACCTGGAGAAGGGTGAGAAATTTAACTCTTTCTTTTCAGGAAGCTCCAAGAAGGCCACATATCCCAGAACAAACTATTGGTCAAGGCCAAGGGAAAAAAACCAGTCCAAGGGGAAAAAAGGGGAAGATTGGGAAATGTTTAAAAAGACTTTTTACCCGGAGCCCCCTACTCCCCCAAGGTCTTAGATTTTTGAAACCGTGAAAAAGGGTTTCCGTTTGGTTTCCGTCACACTCTTTCAGGGCTGCAGCTTGGTGCCCCCTTTAAAGGGGTTTGGGACCCCTTTTCTGCCCCCAAAAACCTTTAAAAAACCGTTTTGGGCTTTTGGGGAGTGATGGTCTTCGGCCCGGGCTTTATCTCATGCTGGGTGAAATGATCTGGCAAGACTTGCTGTAGCTCTATCAGGAGATGGCATTGGTGGGGTACAATTCCTCCATTATTGAGAGAGGGCATGATTACTATTTTGCAAAGGGGAGAGAAATTTAAATTAAAGGAAAAAAAATAAACCTTTTTCCCCCCCCCCCCCTTGAATGTTGATTTTCAAGGTTTTTTCCAAAAAAGGGTTTAAATTGGCCATTGGGGCCTCCTCTTGGACCAGGGCCTTTGCAAACAGTCAAGCACTGGTGAGGAAAACCCGGCCCTTTCATTTTCCAAAAAGGGGTCACGGGAAAATGTGGCCCTTTATTGCTGGGGAAAAGGGAAAAAGGGGTTTGAACCCAGTACCCACTAGTACTTTGGGGAGGGGTGTGGGCAAACTTATTTTTGGTTTTAAAAGCTCTATTTTTTTGGGTTAAAACTTAGTACCCGACATTTTCCGGGTTTATTTTTTTGTGAAAGGTGGGGCGATGACTCCTTTCCTGCCTTTTTTGGGAATTTTAAAACAAGGCTGCCCCCCTTTTTACTTTCCCCCTTTTTGGATTTAGCTCTTTGCAGAGGTCGCAATGTTTGTTGACATCACTCGTCCAGACCTGCTGGGGGTTCAGAAGCACTTCAGGGGCTAAAGTTAACTGCAGAAAGTCAAAGGCTATACTGTTCGGAAATTGGCAGCTCTCTACCTTCTATCCTTTCCCATTTTCCCTCAAACCAGATTTCATCAAAGTTTGGTTCTGGAAGAAAGGTTGGCCCTAAAGTCTTGGCAGGAACACTTGGCCAAAGTCAACCAAACAATCATCTTGTGGAGCTTCAGACAGCTCACCTTGATGGACAAAGCACTAGTTCTGCATAACAAAGTCCTGCCTGTGCTACAGTTCACCGCACATACCTCCCCCCCACCTTGTCACTGTTTACAGAGCAATTATCAGAGCCATCTTCTGCTTATTCTGGGGTTCCGAGAGATAGTGTCAAGTGTGCCATCATGTATAAGGGTCCTTTAAAGGGTGGAAAGGGAGTGCCTGATATACCCAACTTGCTGAGGATTTCCATTGTGTGTGACAGCATTCATCGAACTCTTGTACAGCAAAGCAGGTAGCTCCATGTCTCACTTCTTCCTGTTGCCGCTCTGGAGGGCCTCAGCCCGTGGCGTCACTAGGCAGTTTTATCTGGGGCTTGAGCCCCGAATATACAATAATACCTGCAGCCCCGAATCAGTTACTCCCCACCCGTCACTAATAGTGCCACATTGTTAGATCTCGTAAGATGCAACTACTGGTGCCTGAATCTCTGCTGTTGCAGCCCCGCACAGGGGAAGTATCGGGAGAGGACAGGTTTGCAGTGAGTCTGGCAGACATTGAGCAGGGAGGAATGTCAGCACTTTTCTTTCTTCATCAGCCGCTATCTATACAATAGATAACAGCCGATAATACTTATTCAGGGGATACATGTACAGGCAGGGGATAGGTCTCAACCCTTACTATTTTTTTCCGTCTCAACTATGGGTACCATGGTGGAAATGCAACAGACCCATTGCAATTAACAGGGTCCGAAAAGCACCTTGTGAAATGGATCCCATGACTTCCATTTATCACCTCTGTTACAGAGTTTCCAAACAGGACCTCCAACACAGATTTGAACTTAGCCTTCCAAGGTGTGTTACTCTGAAGAGGTGCATCAAACGTTGTAAAAAGTCAGTGGACCTCAGTTGAAAAGTGTAATGGGAAAGCACACAGTCCTCTGCAGAATTGGCATAATTTATAACACTCTTGGAGCCCCCTCAATGACTTCTGGTTGCTAGCAGAAAAACACCACACTCCTACTTGTTAAATAGTTAAGAGATTATCTAGTTTATAAAAAATTAAATCAGCAGAAAATACCATAAAATAAAAACGTCCATAAAATAAAAACGTCCTTGCAGAATTTTCAGCTGCACAGAGGTTGTGTAGTATTGGGAGTGAAGAACCAGTGAGAGGGCAGGGATTGTTTATTAATGTTCTTGCCTTCCCAATTGCAGTGTACACTATGGGTAACATGTATGAATTCTGGAGCTGATAGACCAGTTCTAAATTGCTTTAAGGTAGTATAAACTGCACCAGAATATATGAACCTATTCTTCTGCAGTTCATACATACTGTCACGGGATCCGGCGCGGGTGCCGCGGTCGCCCGCGACCGTCGCCCTTGCAGCCCGGCACCAACCCAGTTCACTTACCTTTCCACGCTCTGTGCTCTCTGCTCCTGTCAGTCCCAGCCGTCGCGCGCACGCCCTAAGCAGCGGGCACGTGCGCAACGGCTGGTCTGGATTTAAAGGGCCAGCGTGCCGGTAATTTGTCCAAGTTGGCCGCCGCTGTCCTATATATGGGTGTACGCCTACCTACACACCTCTGCCAGATTGTTTGTGTGCTTTCAGTGGCCTTTAGAGAGTGTTGGAGTTCCGTATCTGACACACCTGTACCAGTCCCTTTCCACTACGTTTTCCTGTACCATTGCCTGCCTTGCCGCCTGCCCTGCTGTCTGCCTGTCCTTGACCACAACCTCTGCCACCTCGTCCTGACCTCGCTGCCTGTCCCTGACTACTCTCCGGAGTACGATTCTGTACCACGCATTAACCCCGGCCAGCTATCCGCAATCAAGTCATGTCAGGGTAAGCGACATGTAGGCCTCACGCTGCAGCAACTCCATCCCCTTTGCGCGTGCTCTGGTGAATACCGAGGGCTACATAGAGCTCCGCTTCCCTGGCGTGGCTTAACATCATTTTTGCGGTGGTCCAGCCGAATCCACCAATCCATTACAATACAATCTGGCCATGGATTCCGCCAGGGGTAACCTTTGTTGCCCTGATCTCGGGACGTTTACGACGCGTCGCTCAGCCAGCCAGCGTATTGACCCTGCTCACGCGCCCATGATGCAGAACCTTGCGGCCCGTCTACCCCGCCTGCCGCGGCAGCCGCCGGCGCCAGCGCCGAGTTACTCTTGCACGCCATTTCTCTACCTTGCTACGCGATGATGGAGACCTTAAGAAAGTGCCTGTGGCTTCATCATCAGTCAATGCTCCATCTACATTGAGATGATGGGCGCATACAATACCCTACCGCGCAGGCCTAAGGTGGCCTTTATAATTAGCCTCTTATCGGGGGATCCTTGGCCTGGGCCACTCCGCTATTGGACTGAGGAGATTCCGTGATGGCAAAATCTGCAAAACTTCGTCCAGGGGTGTCCGCACCGTCTTCTAGAACCTGGCCGCACTCCTCGCTGCCTGCAGCGCTATTTCGCGTCACGTCAGGACAACTCTACTAGGGTCAGTACTCCTAATGCATTCCCGCACCCCTAGCCTCAGAGCTGATTGAATAATGAGTCTTTGGTGGCGACTTTTCTGCAAGGCCTTTTCGGGGCATAATTAAATATGAGCTCGCCTGTCGGGACCGTGCCATCCGCGTTTTGGATGAAATGAGTCGGTTAGCCACCCGAATTGATATTCGGTTTTCCGAGAGACAACAAGAGCTCCGCCGCCAACCGTGAGGGTCGCGTCGACCTCGCGGCTACACGTCGTCTGGCTCCTTTATTCCATGACCGTCCACTTCCTCGCCAAATGGTTCCTGAGGGACGTACCCATGCAGTCGAGAGCCACCTGACCCAGGAGGAACGTTTGCAGCGTCGTCAGAGGCAGCTGTGCATCTACTGTGGCGGTTCTGGCCATTCATTGGGACTGTCCGGTGCGCGAGGTGGGGGGGGGGGGGCGGTGTGGGTGGCGCCCGAGAAACACCTGCACCAGGGCTGCAGCAGAGGCCCCTTAGGTTGTCAGAGGCGGCCTCTCCCCGTCCGACATTCCCGTACTCTGTGGAGGTTTCAGCCGGACCGCACTTCGAGAACCACCCCCTATGCCATGGGCTGATTTCGGGGTCCGCTGGAAATTATTTAAGGCCAACGCGCTGGTTGTCCAAATATCGTCTCCTCCCACGTGACCCCTCTGCAGAAAACCCATGTTCATCTCCCTCCATCAGTGGCGAATGTCTAAAGGACGCTATTCCGGGGGGGGGGGGCGGTTTCTGCACTGCGCCCCTCACCTTGCAGTAGGCGACCTACACAAGGAGACTTGAGACTTTCTCGTTCTGCTGCTGCCTCGTCTTTCTGAAATTCTCCTAGGCCACCCTGGTTGCAAGAACATGCCCCGACCTTAGACTGGAACATGGGCAGTTATCCGTTGGGGTCCCCGTGCCACTCGCAATGCCTTCCTGTACCCGCCAGCTCTATGCCCCGCCCTGTAAAGTCTAACGAAGCCTCTGCCGTTTCTGCCCACTCATTACCCAAGCCTAGCCGACGTCTGTTTCCGAAAGACAGGCCGAAACTCTTTTCCTCCCCGCACCGGCCGCTTCGGACGCTGTCCTATTGACTGCAACCCCAGTAGTACTCCTCCCGAGGCAAAGTTCTATCCACTTTCTGTCCCGAGACTAAGGCGATGTCGGATATTATCCAGGACAAATCTCCGTAAAGGCTTTAATACACAAGTCCTTCCTCGCCTGAGGGGCCGGTTTTTTCTTTGTCAAAAGAAAGATGGTACACTGCTAGCCCTGTATCAATTATCTGGGACTCCTTAAAATCACTATAATAAAAAATCGATACCCCTGCATCTGATCCTCAGAGACTGTTTGAATCGCCTGGTGTGGCGCAAAAATTTTCCAATTGGAATTTAGACGCGGAGCATACAACTTGATTCGAAACGCGTGAAGGCAACTAGGAAAACGGCCTTTAATACCCAAGATGGCCACTTTGGATATCTCGTCATGCCATTCGGCCCTATGCAACGCTCCGGCGGTTTTTCATATTCGTCAACAGATCATTCCGAGATCTTCTCTACGTCTGTGTTAATGTCCTAGCCTGTATTACATTTTTAATCTTCTCTCCTGATCCATAGACTCACCGCCACCACGCCCAAGGATGCTCCGATGTCTCCCGTAGCCACACGTTATATGCGCAAACTGAGAAATGCTTTTTTGAGACGCACCTCATTGCCCTTCGGTCTAGGGTACATCCGTCCCTCGGATCAGGGTCTCCGATGGATCCCTCCTAAGGCTTTCAGCGGTCTTACCGGTGGCCTCGACCAGTGGGCCTCTTCGGTCCATCCAACCTTTTGGATTTCCCAAACTAATTACAGACAGTTTTTTTGCATTTCTCCGTTCTCATCCGCTCGGTGGCCCTTGAGAAGTGAGAATGCCAACCCTAGGTCCTGCCTCCAGAAGCCCAAGAAGGCCTTTGATCGCCGTTAAATCCGCAAATCGATCAGGCTCCTGTTCTGTATTGTCCCGGACCCGCACGTCCGGTTAAGTCCTATAAGTATAACCCCTTCTCAAGTAGGTGCAGGCGCTGTCCCTCCTTCAGAAGTCCTCCTCTGGATACTGCGTACCTTGCGGCTTCTTCCCACCAAAACCGTTCTCCCCAGCTCTCCCCAGCCCCAAAAAATTACACGATCGGTGATCGCGAACTACTGGGTCAGTAATGGCCCTCAAGAGAATGGCACACGTGCGGAGGGGCTCTCTCCCACCCCATCGATATCTTCACCGATCATTAAAAAATCTTCTTTATGTTCAGTCTGCCTCACGACTGCATCCTCGACAACATGTTGTCCGCTCTTTTTTCGCCCGCGTTGATTTTCCGCCTTCCTTCGCGCAGCGGGAAAACGTCAAACGGACACCCTCTCTAGATCCTCGGACACAGTGGCCCTGAGCCACCTCTGCAGCACATAATCCTCCAGAACGACTCATCATGGCGCCCCCGTGGACCTTTTTTTTTTTTCTTACCATCCCCCTTAACCCTCCTAAAGACCTACAAACGCCCTGCCATGGCAGGCCAACGAATCCGAAGTGGGACATTCCTCACGAGAACATCGGGTCATCCTGGATCCACAAGTCCCTGCCAATTAATCTCGGTCGATAGGATAGGTGGCCCACCCTCGACTTCAAGATGTTAGAGACTTTCGTCCCTAGGCGCTGATACCTCCTGTGCCCGTAATAAAGGTCCCTCGTCTCAGACCGCGGGTCCTGCTTAGCCCTCCCCATGTCTGAAATACTTGGTCCCATGTAGCCATGGACTAAGTTATTGTACCTCCCGGGCCTCCCTCTGGAAACACGACATTTTGGGTGGTGGACTGTAGATTCTCTTAGATGGCTCACTTGTTCCTCAGCCGCGGGATTCCTCTGCCCCCCCACTGGCCCAGCATTTATTTCAAACCAGATTTTTCGTCTACAAATCCTGGGTCTCCATTGCATATCGCGTCTTCAGAATAGGGGAGTCCAGTTAGTGTCGAGATCATGCGGGCTCTATGGCTGGTCAGATTCAGGTTCACTAGACTTCCTCGTCGGCATACCAGCCCTCAATCTGACGGGTAGGTAGAGAGGGTTAACCAGTTTTAGGTACCTACCTAAGACATTTTGTATCCACCCTTCAATAACTGGTCTGATCTCCTCCCCTGGGCGGAATTCTCGTATAATTCCTTAGACTCGGAATCCACTAGAGACTCTCCTTTTATTGTTGTGTTTGGGCTATATCCCCGCCCGCTACTCCCTCTGGCTACCTCGTGTCACGTTCCTGCCATGGATGCCCAGGTGCATGACATTAAGGCACTCTGGCAACTCACAAGACAGGCCCTTCTACGGGCCTCCGCTCACACCAAGGTCAAGGCTGACAGGTACCGTAGACCTCCGCCCCTATTTAAGCCCTGTGATAGAGTTTGGTTGTCCGCCAAATATATTAGTTTCAAGGTGCCCAGTTATAAGTTAGGCCCTAAGTATTTGGGCATTTTTGTTGTACTTCGGCAACTGAACCCGGTTACCTACAAGCTCCGCTTGCCTCCTACTCTGCGTATTCCGAACGCCTTCCATGTTTCTCTCCTCAAACCTGTGGTGCTGAACCGCTTCTCCCGTGGATCTGTCTCGCCTTTTCCTGTGGCCAACTCTGATAACATCTTTAAGGTCAAGGAGGTGCTGGCAGAAAAAACAGTGAGGGGAAAGCGGTTCTTTCTGATTGACTGGAAGGGGTTCGGGCCGGTGGAGCGTTCGTGGGTACCTGAGGCCAATCTGTCATCTAAATTCCGAAAAAAGAGGGGGAGACCTAAAAGGGGGGGGGTACTGTCATGGGGGCTGGCGCGGGTCCCCTTGCTGCCCGGGCTCCAGCGCCAGTTCACTTACCTTTCCACGCTCCTGTGCTCTCTGCTCCTGTTGGTCCCAGCCGCTACGTGCGTACCCGTATTTGTCAATTGCCGGCCGCTGGTCCTATATATGGTATACGCCTCCTACACTCTCTGCCAGATCGTTGGTGTGCGTTCAGTGTCTTTAGAGACACTTGGAGTTCCGTATTGATCACCCGTGTACCAGTCCGTTCCGCTACGTTTCCTGACCTTGCCTGCTTGCTGCCTGCCCTGACCGTCTGCCTGTCTCTGACCACGAACCTCTGCCGCCCGTCCTGACCTCCTGCCTGTCCCCGACTACGTCTCCGGCTGCCATCGCAAGCAAGTCACGTCAGGGGTAGCGACCTGGTAGCCTCACGCCGCAGCAAGTCCATCCCGCTTTGTGGCGGGCTCTGGTGAATACCGGGGACTACTTAGACTCTGCTCCCTGGCGTGGCTTAACTATCATCTCTTGCGGTGGTCCAGCGAATCCACCAATCCGTTATACATACAGGCGCAGTCTAGTGCCAATATGAAAACTCAGGCTCAGGCAGACCACCTTTAACTTGGTCTGGCTGTTCTAACTGTTCTGTGCCACAGTTTTGGTGTCCAAGAGTCATAAATGTGTCTACTTCTACTAATGTGATGTGACATGACCCCAGAACGCCCCAAAACTTTGGGGCAAAAAAATGTGCCTTTGGCATGGTACCGAGGCACTTATAGCATCAAAGTTTGGAGTACACCTGTTCATACATCTATAGAACTGGTCTACTACAGCTTTTTGAGGCCAGAATTCTGGCGCAACCTCGTTCATACATGTCGCCCTATATATTCAGAGAGAGCTGTATATACAGATCAGCTGGGAGCCTTCAGGCTACCTGCTCCTGTCCTCAGCCATCATATGATCATCAGGGTCCAGTAACACACAGGAGTTGTTGGTCCTTATTTAACCCATATTGGCCCTGTAGTCTCCTGTAACTTGGGCACAATAAATAAACGTAAAAAATATAAAAAATGATAAAAAAGACTCAGTTT
>JAODAL010084698.1:0-10836 GCA_025379985.1 Phyllomedusa bahiana
ACAACCTTCCCCGTTTCTAGGAATGCCGCCTTGTAGGTTTGTATGAAAACAGCAAGACCCCCCAGGCTGTGGGAAGTCAAAAACAAAAACAAAAAAGGGCATAAGAAAAACAACCATCCCAAAAGAACCCCCCCCCCAAACATACACCCATATAATTACTATTTAAATTTTCAAAAAATGTAAGTCTCTCCCCCCTGTAAGGGCCCAGGGGACCCAAAAGGGGGGGGGGGGGGGTTTCGGCCCTGTGGGGGGAGACGCAAAAGCGGGCGGCGGCGGAAGATAAAAGCGGCTCGGGGCCCGTGACATCACATAGTGCGCCAGCAAAAATAGACGGGAGCTCTGAAAGGGGGGGACCCCTTTTTGATTACTGCAAGATGAAAATTATATTCGGATTGGAGTTACCACAAAATGACATTGGAAAGGGGGCCCCCTTTAAAAACCGAGGGCCAAGAGAAAATAAATGCCCCCAGTACAAAAAGCATCTTGCTTGAGGTATTTTTGGTTTTAGTCCTAAAGTTTCTGGCCAAGATAAAAACCCAATGGACGAATTATTTTAAATCTAAACGGGTAGCACTAGAATCTTATCAAAGAACCACGAGCTTTGATTAAACCCTCTGAAAGGGGGGGGGGAACATTTAGTGATAAATTGTCAGCAATTCGGGGATGTGCCTGAAACTTTTAAGGGATAAAAATTGTTATGCCGTTTATCAGCAGATCCTACTATGGGTTTTCAGGCAGGAAAAAAAATTTTGTTAACACAGGAAAAAGAGATGGAATCATTGACCAATTTTTGAATTATGACTTTCTATTCCACGTAACCAAGCATTCAGAACTTCTTAAAATCTAGCTGTAATAAATTGCCTTGTATGACATCATAGTATATTACATCACAAAGACCTTCATTTGCTTAGAATGTACTGTCTAAAACCACAGTTAAAAAACAATCTGGTGAGATTTCTTTCCTACAAGATACAAACTGTGAAGGCGGAACTGAGGAGAAAGACGCTTGTAAAGGGTTAATCTGAGTCTCTCATACACTAAATGATACATACACTGCAGCCACAGAGTACTGAGAACATATGTATGGCAGGTTTTTTTTTTTGTTTTTTGCTTCCGCCCCCTTTTCCCCTAAAACACAGGTTTCCACGTTATATTTGGGAGTGTAATAAAACCCCTGGGGAAAATTTAAGTTGCAACCAATCTCCCCTGTGTTCACATGCTGCAGGCACCCTTCTCACAGTGGACTCTCCCAGCTCAAACAAAAGTTTCTAGAGCTGTCAGAAAAAGTGATTCTCATGTTGAAGAGCAAACTTGACCTAAAATTTCGTCTCCCTTTCTTTAAAAGGGCAGCTTTTTTTTCAACTGAATTTCAGGTGAAATGTTTTCATTTTCTGAATTTAACAAATTTGAGAAAGTGCTTATATTTTAGTCTTCTATTACTTCATGAAGTTCTCTGGAGGTGATAGATCGTCTTTTAGCCTTGTGCAGTAGAGAATCTGGTTTCTCTGTATCATATTTATTGTATAGTGTAATCCTAGCCCGGTGCAGACACTTAAAAAACAAAAAAATATTCTAGGAGAGTTGTGATTACAGCTACAATAGTACAGGCTGTATCTTATCCATTTAAATTAAATAATGTAATTTATTACATACTGTCAGAGACACAGGAGGTGGATCCTCTGTGTCACTGTGAGAGTTGACTTGAACGATGCCAGGGAGCGGAGACTAAGGAGCCCCCAAGTGCTCACAAGAGCCTGCCACAAGGCAAGTCAGTCTTCACTGTATGAGACTCCCAGGTCGCTATATCAGACGTGGCCGCTCGCGGTGACAGCCGAGGTGCCGCGAGGTACAGAGGGAGCAGGCTGAGGCATAATCGGGTCACTCACAGAAAGGTCAGGGCAGGCGGCAGCCAGAACAGAACCAGGTAACTCACGGAAAGGTCAGGGTAGGAGTCAGCCAGAGAATAGTTAATGTCCAATAGCAGAGGGTCAGAACTAGGAATCACAGAGTACAGGCAATGGAGCAAACACTAGCAAAGAAACACTAACAATCTGGAAATAAAAGGGAAGTGGCTTAATGAAGGTGGAGGTCACTGATGATAGATTGGTGGGGCCTGGTCCTTTAAATCTTAAAGAGCCGGCGCATGCACACCCTAGAGAATGGGTACGTGCGTGCCAGTCAGATACAAAGGATGGGAGTGGAGCAGGAGCGGGTGGAGGTGAGTGCCTGCTGGGAAAGGGAGCACCAAGTCAGGAGCAGGGACTGCGGCACGCATCATGACACATACAAAGATAGTCAACTTTTTATATACAATAATTATACATGTAAATATTAAAATGTTGTTTAAAGTTGAATACAATCCTTTAGAGTCATAGATTCATAGGTTCATTTGTTTATTTTTTTGGATTTGCTACTGTGTATTGAGTATAGACAACCATCTGTGGTTGCATTAGTTATAATTATACTCTAGCTGTTGTAATTGTTAAGGAAAATTGTTGTTAGAAGGGCACATTAAAAACTTGTGGGGGTAAGATAGTGAAAAATTGGCTTTAGCACAGTTTTATTTTAGGACAAGTTTCAGATATCCATTAGTTGTCAAGAGGTTGTCAGTAATTATTTTTCTACTTTCTTCTAATGTTATTTGGTTCAGTTTTAGTTAAACCAGTTGGAACAAGAACAAAAATTGCCCCTCCTAAAAAGCAATAGTTATCTAAATATTATACAGTTGGTATTAAAAGCTAAATAGTTATTATTATTAATAGTAATCTTTAAAAATAAAAAAGGTTGTACCATCCTCTGCCACTAGACTGGCCATTGGGGCATTAGGGCAATGGCAAAGGGCCCATCACTGCTGAACCCTCACGTCTTTTTAGTCAGTTCAAACAGTTTTTATTGTACCTGAAAATAAATTATTCAATCGCTATGTTTTCCTTAAAGGGGTTTTGCCACGAAGTAAAATTGACGTGCGAAACTTGCAAACTAAATAATAAGCATTTTCACCATTCATCATTTTTTAAAAATTCGGACTGTTTTTGTTTTAGCTGATCCTTTGTGATCCATTGTTTTTCAGCTCGTCTCCAGGGGATACGACCAGGGTGAGAGCTCCTCAGTCCTAGTTAGACATGCTCGAATCACCTTTCCTCTCCAGCAGCTACTGAGTGTTCAATCCCCAGGGGCTGTCATTCTACTCCTGTCCTCTGTACTCCTTAGTCATTAGTCAAACAGTACAAATAAATAAAAAAAGAAACCTCAATCAGGTATGTGCATTGATAAAGAGAAAAATAAATCCACAGGTTTGGTTCCTGCAGGGATTTGAACCTAGGACCCTTGTACTGTGAGGTAAAAACTTTACCTCTGAGCTACTCACTGCTCTATTCATAAGCAGACCTTTCTTTGACTAAAGATATGAAAGGAATGGAGCTGACATCGTGCTGGGTCACATGATATGCAATTCAAACAAATCACACACGCCCCCTTCTGAGCACACAGAGCTGAAGAGCAAGATGCAGGAGGTATGAAATGAGATCGTGGCAAAACCCCTTTAAATGCATTTTATTAACCCAAGCTAGGTGTATAGCAGATGGTTTAGGGCCCAAGGGCCAATGTTGTTTTTCATCTGCCCCTGGCCATCCTATACGTATCTTGTCTGAACGTATACTTCAAGCTATTTTAGCATCTGCTGCCGCTAGATTGACCATTTGGGCATTAGGGCAACACCCCAAGGCCCATTGCTGTTGAACCCCATGGATTTTAGTCAGTTCAAACATATTTTTATGCTTCTGGGGGTGGTTTGGTGTTCAGGGGCGCAGGTTGTTTTTCTTCTGCCCCTGGCCATCCTATATCTTGTCTGAAGTTATACTGCGAGCTATTTTTAACATTAAGCTCATTTCTGTTTCCTACAGCATCCTATTTCCTGCTTCTTTAAAAACTTAACAACATTCTGTATATTGAATTTCACCCATTAAGAATATTACTACTATTATTGTATAATTTGCTGGTGTAATGTAAATTGATACATAACATTTTATTAACAATAAAATGTACATCATTCCTCTGCATTCATTTTATTTCCAGTCATAGGAATTTTATAGCTGACTGAGTGGGGGTGCAGAATATTAAGCATATAATCCTCCTCTCCTTAGGACACCTTGGTAATTACAGTACTGTTGTTAATTAACTGCACTTTTCTACAGTCTCCTGCCCACAATATAAGCATATGAAAACCTTTGTGAATGCAGCTTTGTTTAATATTTAGCAATACGTATTTGGGTTATGGGAAAGTTTTCTTTACTCATAGAGTTGCAAATCTGGATGTTTTTTATTAAATAAGAATTAACTTTTAATGTTCGAATCCTGTATGCTGATAAATCAAAAAACACTGATATATTTAAGCAGTTGTCTGGTATTTTTTTTAGTTTTATTTAAAATGTGGACACCTGCTGAAAAAAAGAATTTAAACAGGGATTAGTTACCTCCCTACTCCACACCATTGCCATACCAACAATGCTGGTGACCCTGCAGCTCTCTGCTTGTTGGTGCTTGGTCTCAATACATAGGAAACTGCTGGAAATGCCCACTCATTCAATTACTAGCTGTGGTAAGTCCACAAGGTGGTCTGTAATTGAGTAGACATTCCATGCCTATCAAAACCAGGTGCCAGAATTGGAGATCAGTGATGACATGAGCAGTTTTGTAAGGCCATGTCCCCACGGCATTGGTTTGTGGCCGGTTTTTCAGACGGGTTTCGGTTTTGCAAACCGTCTGAAAAAACTTTTACATGGGGCTCTATGGAAAACTCGTGTAGCAGTCCCCACTGCACGGGTCTTCCGCCCGGCGGTTTTTCAGACCGCCGGCCCCCCCGACCAAAAACATTCTACATGTTAATTTTTCCGTCCGGTTTTTGGGCAGAATATGAACAAGTGGAAGTGAAGGGGGAGGGCTTTTCTCTGCTAATCACGGAGAAAAGCCGTCATCCCGTGGCCGTGTGCACGGCACAAAACCCGGACAAATATCGGTCCGATAAACCAGCCGGTATTTGTCCTGTGCTGTGTAAAGGGGCCCTAAGGGTGGCGGAAGTGGGGAGGTAAGTGAGGCCTGTATTATATGTTTCAGCAAGTCTGCTTTTTTATATAAACAGAAAACAACTTTACAACCAATTTAACTACAATAAAATTCATAATGTATGTTTACTATTATTCCTGTAAGGAGCAGTGAAGGATCCCTACTCAAATAAAGTTTCTCAGAAGGCGTTGATTTTCATTGCAAAGTTTTTTTCTGATTATCAAGTCAAAACACCTACATGATCTACTAATGTGCCATGAATTTCTTTGCCTGGAATGACCCAAGAAGCAAAACAGTAGAGAAAGCAGAGCCGTAGCTTTTACTCCAGAGCCTGGAATAAAAGCCTAAGGGCGAAATGTATGAATTCGAACTTTTTTTTACTTGGCGCCGACACTCCAGTTCTAAATAGATATAGAAGAGTATAGAATACGACAGTATAAAGATTTTTGGCGCATTACATAGATCTTAATGCGCCAAACTTTGTATGGGCATAGAGTGTAATGCGCCAAATTTGGCGCACTAAGCTATATGTAATGCGCCAAAAATCTGTCGTATTCTACACTCTCAGAATCCGAGCATTGAAACATTAAGAGGGCGACATGTATTAATTCGAATGCGTACTTTTTTTTTACTTGACGCCGACACCACAGTTCTAAATAGATATAGAAGAGTGTAGAATACGACAGATTTTTGGCGCATTGCATAGAGCTTAGTGCGCCAAGTTTGGTGCATTACACTCTATGCCCATACAAAGTTTGGCGCATTAAGCTCTATGTAATGCACCAAAAATCTGTGTGTCGGCACCAAGTAAAAAAAAATACGCATTCAAATTCATACATGTCGCCCTAAGAACAGACTTATAATGCCACAAGCATCTTGATGCCAACTCGAATTGCATAATCATTCACCAATTATTATTATTTATTTTGGAGCTCCATTTATTCTATGGTGCCGTACAAGTCAAGGGGTATGAGATATAAAACTAATCCAGGACAAATACAACAAATCACTAAATAACAAACTGATACAGAAGGAGAGAGGACCCTGCCCATGAAAGCTTACAATCTACAATGGAGGAGGAGGAGACAGAAGGTGAGGGATGGAAATGTTTGTATTATTGTGGAGTGACAGCAGAGCTAATGTAAATTGTAGAACCATGTAAACAAGAAAAATACAGTTATTACTTACTGAAGTGTGATGATGCAGTTGAGTTCAACTATTTTTCCTGGTGGTGCTCAGTGGTCGAAGACAAAATTTCATGTGACTCAGGAGAAGTCACAAAACACCATTAGCCGTTTCATGTCCTTAGACTAACGTTCAAGGCTCAAGTAGCCTTGAGAAAGATTCTATGGACATGAAACGGCTGATGTTGTTTTGTGGCATCTCCTGAGTCACTAACTGCATACCAAGCCTGAATAAAGGTGTAATATTTATGGTGAGTGATGGGAAGATTTTTTTTCTTATGGTATATAGTTGATTATTGTAAATTGTAGGCAATCCTGAAGAGATGGGTTTTCAGCTCAATCTTAAAAATTGTAAGGGTGGAAGAAAATCTGATATGTTGTGGTATGGAGGACCAAAGTATGGGGGATGCATTGGAGAAGTCTTGGAGACAGTTGTGTAAGTAGCTAACAAGAGAAGAGCACAGATGAAGTTCCTGTAAGGAGTGGAGATTGCGTGAGGTGAAGTATCTAAAGAGTAGGGCAGAGATGTATGGAAGAAGCCTTGTATGTCATGATTTGTAACTTAAACTGAATTCACTGGTCAATCACTCCTAGTCTGGTGTATGGATCATGCTTTCAGAATAGCCTGATTACTGGTAACAAAGAAAGTAAACAGAATAACAGGATACATGACCAGTAGAAGAATGAATGTAAAAAATCATAAATAAATAGGGCTGGTACTAAGTAGTAAACTAATAAAAATTGTACCAGCAACTCCCAATGGTTAGATTAAGTCATACTTGCCAACTGTTGGAAGTAGGCAACAGGGAGATTTGAAGCTGCGTCACGTGCTGCCCCAAAATTTGCATCTCCACTCCCTCTTTGTGTTGAGTCACACCCCTTTCACAAAAAATCACGCCCACTCCACCTAACTGTGTAACGATTCTGGAAGAAAGCTAAATTAGAGTTTTGCTGTCATCCAGGTTTCCTGGATATTGGGTAGCCTATTCAGCATCCAGGAGAGCTAGGAAATACCGCTAAATTGTGCCTGAACCTAAACCATTAGACTACTACCAACATTTCCAACATATACAGTAATTATATAGTGGTCGATACCAGTGTACACTGGCTCTGAAAACTGTATATTACCACCATACAGTCAACACTTAGTGATAGATATCAGTGTATAGGCTCTGCAGACATTTAAGTGACTACAGTGCAGTTACATCTAGAGACTCATCTTCTATGACTGGAGTTATTCTCTTTCCCTTTTCTTCTCGATCCTGTCCAAACCACCATGATGATTTCTCTCAGCCACAACTTGTCCCTGCAAAATTTACCCCACAAACATCTTAGAAATCTATTTTTTATAGCACTTCCCTACCTGTACAAACTTCACATGTGGTGAGATGTGGGGAGGTGATGCGGTGATAGGTGCAGGTGGAAAGGATATGGGGTGATAGGTGAAAGGGATTGAAGGGTGTAGGTGAGAGGACTATAGGGTACTAGGTGGAGAGGTTATTGGGTGATGTGGGATTGTAAAAAACAATGATGGGAAGGGGTGGGAGAGAGGAGTACAGAGTATAGCTTACAATCTCGTTGGGGGAGCAGAGTACCAACCCCCGGGTGATTGTACTGTTACTTTGGACTGCACCCCCAGAAGCATATTGTGCAGGTTGAATTCTATACCCTGCACCCCCATAATTTCAGCCACAGACCTGATCATCAGGAGGAGGAGATGGAGTTTAGTACTGTCATTTTTTTTTTTTTATCTTTTTATATTTATAACAGGTTTCCCCCTTGTGCTATGTCGGGCTCATTCGATTATTTCAAACTAGCATTGGATTAATTTCTTTAATAAAATGATGAAAGAGGAGTTTTTATCATTTGCAATTTGTGTCTGGTTATTTTTCCATTTAATTTATATTTTAGTAATGGAGTTATCTGACACACACCTCTTCATTACTATCGCTCAGGCTTGGTGTCAGTGTGCAGTAGTTTTTGTCACCCCCAAGGCTGACACTAACCCCGTGTCACTATTACCTCAGTACTCAACACACCAAAGGTACTGAGAAGAGCCAGGTTACCATCAGAAGCAGACCCTCTAATGTAATGGTCCGCTTCTGGGGCAGTTGCTGGCTGGTATTTTTAGAGTGGGAAAGGACCAGTGTTAATCAGGATGCAGCTGTTGGTTTTACCTTCGTGGGTTATGGAAAATGGGAGGACCCCACTTCGTTCCTTTATTGAAAGTGGGATGGCCATGTTTAAATTCATTTTTGGGGAAAAAATGACGTGGGTTCCCCCCCATTTCACATAACCAGCCAAGGTAAAACCGACAGCTGCAGCCTTATACTATGAGAATGGAAAGGTACATCGATACTGGCCCCTTCCCCTTCTAAAAATACCAGCCTGCAGCTGCTCCAGAAGTGGACCATCACATTAGAGGGTCCGCTTCTGATGGTTACTGGCTCTTCCCAGTACCCCTGGTGAGTTGGGTACTGGGGTAATAGTGACACAGGGTTAGTGTCATCCTTGAGCAACATGAAAGACTACTGGATGACACCAAGCCTGAGCAATAGTAATGAAGAGGCGTCTACCAGACACCTCTATTACTATTATTGGAATTATATGGAAAAAAAAACCACACACAAATTGCACAAAAACTTTTTAATTAAATTAACACTCCCTGTATACAGCACTCTTTAACCATTTTATTTGAAAAAAATAGCTCCAAGATTGATCCAACGTAGTCCACCAAATCCAAAGTAGTCCAAATGGGAACCTGTAAATAAACAAACATTACACACGTACATATAGGCTGGATCTGAACTATAATATACATAACACTCTTTCATATTTCAAAAAAGAAAAATGTGTGTGTATGAGGTGGTTGCACGGATATAGGAGTTCTGAAGCTGAGCTCTCCAATGAAATCCAAAAAGCAAAAAAGAAAAATCCAGCAAGAAGTTAAAAGATGCTTGTAGTTTTATTATAACAACATTAAAAATCGTTACATATCGATATAGGCAGTATAGCAATTTTTATAGATACATCCCTATTATTAATGCCTTCAGCCCAGACGACTCGGTCTGTGAAGCGCGGTTGCTGCGCCAATGGGAATGGCTTCCCGCCAATGTAGTGAAAAATCACGACACTGCCTGAAGTGGCGCCATCCTCTGTGTACGTCCACAGAGGATGGCATTATAACAAGTAACGTACCGACGCGTGGTCTGGTGTCTAGTCGGAAGATCCACCAGGTTTCACGGGATAATAATTTTTTCCTCATGTCTCCACCTCTCAAGGGCCTACGTACTATTTCTATGCCATCGCATTGAAAAGATTTTAAACTATCTGCATGGTATTCAGCAAAGTGGTGTGATGCCATGGATACATTCCTGGAGTTTGCCTTTCCTATATTGGAGATATGTCTCCGTATCCTAGTTTTAAGACTGTTGGAGCTGCAACCTACATATTGCACTAAGCAAATGGTACATGTAATTAAATAAATTATGTTACGTGTATTACAATTTATGTAGGAACCGATTTTAAAACTTTCTCCAGTGGAAGTTGAAGCAACCTCTTTTGTGACTAGCATATAATTGCATGTAATACATCTTTGATGTCCGCAACAATATAAGCCTTTTAGGCTATGTTCACATAGTGTAATTGCAGGACGTATTTTGCCCCGCAATTACGCCATGTCTCGAAGGGGCGGAGGGCCCCCCAGCCCGCCGGCCCTAACATTATTATTCTGGGGCGTATACACGTGAATAATTTGACATGTCACTTCTCTCCCCCTCACCGTTTTGTGCCCCCAGCAGGGAAGAGACGTAATCCATATTTCTAGAAAAGTAATTACCGTAATACAGGACAAATGTTGGCGATTTTGTTGGCTTCGAGATCGATCAAAATCGATAGTCGGGCCGCTACGATAAGGTTTTTCGATAGTGAACACGATTTTGCCATGACCCTTAAAAAATTGGGAGAGCAACAAAACCTTCATTATTACACCCAAACAAGGGTGGGGAACTGAAATTTAAAATCCACAACAGTCAAATGGATACGTCTACATCTTAGGCAACACACTTAGGTTTAAAAGTCACAGAAAAAAAGTCACAACCATTTTTCATCCCCGTCTTGTACCCAAGCCACCCTTAAAAATGCATCACCCACAAATTAAAAAATAAGAAGGCAGGTATATTTTTAAACCCTCATGTTACTTGAAATGGGCATTGAATACCCTGTCCTTGAACGCAGCATACCCCAAACCTGCATACCCCCCCCAAAATTTAAAAAAATCCGGAAAAAAAAAGTCTTTTTAACCACCATTTTTGTTTCACTGGCATTTACTAACCTTTCCTGGCCACAGCATGACCCCAAACCGCATGACCCCCCCCCTTTTAAAAAAATGCCGGGAAAAAGGGGTCCTTTTCAACCACCATTTTTAGTTTTACTGGACATTGACTATACCTTCATGGGCCACAGCAAAACCCCAAACCTGCATACCCCCACATTTTTAAAAAGTGCCGGAAAAAAGGAGTCTTTCAACCACCATTTTATTTCACTGGACTGACTATACCTTCCTGGGCCCAGCATGACCCCAAACCCGCAG
>JAODAL010084699.1:0-10836 GCA_025379985.1 Phyllomedusa bahiana
TTTTGAGTCCCTGATGAACCCAAAATGTAGGGGGGAAACGCGTTGGGATAGCTGGGATTAAAGAATTGTAATATAGGGTTATACAGTGATATTATCTGTCCTTAAAGCGGAGCCGCCCGTTATCAGGGCGATTACTCCACTGACGGATGATCTATAGTATGCTGTATCTTTTAGGTATGTAGTGGTAGTATATAGGGGTTTAGGAAGTATAATTTTAGATAATTTAGTAAAGGTTATGTTTTAACAGTGAATATATAGACATAGTAAAGTTTAAAGTATGGATTCACCTATGAACACTAGTTTACATAAAAACCTGAAAAAGCTGAAGAAGCTTGTAAATGTGGAATACCACAAAGTTCATCCCAGTCTTATCCAGAGAAACTTGTAAAATTTTACAGCTTTTAAAAGTATTGGGTCTCGCGAGGGCCAGGACATGGTATTTTGGTACCTTAGGCAATGCCCCATATCCAGAACCTGATGCACTGCCCATTTCAGCTGTGCCCTCCTAAGCTGGGTTAAATGAAAAAAAACACAAAAACAAGGCCATACTCAAAGCTCCATGGATGGACAAAAAAACATTCCCTGTAGGAGGCAATATAAGCCCTAGTGCACAGGTGCAGAATAATGATGAACAATTGCACGTGTCCATGAAGGGGGCAATCGCTTAATAAAAACTGCACATTGGATAAGAACCAAATCACATCAGTATTCAGAAAAGCCACAGTACCATACAGGGGAGACTTGCCAAATGCAAAAATACTGATGAACAAGCCTACAATCCATGAGGGTGGTGATTGCTGGTATTACTATAGCACATAGAAGCCTTATCTATGTGCAACTGCAATACCAACAATCACCCCCTCATGGATTGTAGGTGTGTGAGTGGTTATTCATCAGTATTTTTGCATTTGAGCAATCCCTCCTTGTATGATATTATGGCTTTCTGCAAACTGGTGTGAACTGGTTCTTATCCAAAGTGCAGTTTTATTTTTTACTAAGCAATTACCCCCTTCATGTATAGTAAGTGTGTGAGCGATTGTTCATCAGTATTTTGCACCTGTGCAGCTTCTGGGGTTTATATTGTCATTACTGGGAATGGCTTTTTGTCCAGCCATATTGCTGGGAGTATGGCCATGTGTCTGTGTTATTAATTAGATAATGTCCAATTTTTCTGTGATTTTCAATTGAGAAAAAAAAAAACACAATTGCAGCACATTTTATGGTGATGGATAAATGATAGGTGGTCTTTTTTCTGCAGGTCAGTACAATTTCCGATTAATTTCTTATTTTATTTGCTTTGCAGCGCCATATCCTGAGATGAAATAACTTTTTAATGTTTCTGTGTGAGGGCTTGTTTTTTAAGGACTAAAGTGGGTTAATTAGTACTATTTTCACATACCTGTCACTTTTTTTAATCACTTTCTATTCTAATTTTTTTTTTTTTCAAACGGTTTAAAATGTATTATTTTTTTTACTTAGAATTTCAGTCCCCCTAGGGTGCTTGTACACTACTATGCAATACTAATGTTTAGCAGAATACTGTAGAAAACAAACAAGATTGCTCAACCATGTTCGGTCTCCAGTCAATTATGTCAGGGCGTAACCTGTGTTCTGAGCATGGAGAAAGCTCATGGATCCTTTGAGCTATACAGACTGTGTGAAAATATTCCCCAGATCCTTTTTCTTAAAAACAAAAATTACTTTATTCAAATTCCTTAAAATTCATACTGACAACAATGCTAACGCGTTTCGGGTACTCAGCATCCCTTAAATGTGTTATTACAGCTCTCTTACTGTATTCTACCTCTGGCAGGATGTAATAGGAGCGGCAATATGGCACTAATATTAGACTCCCAGCTGCCGTGACTGCTAATCGGCACCCCGAGATTACCTCGCAGAGGAGCTGATCAGGAGATGGAAGGAGGTGCTCCTCCTCCATAACTGCTTAGATGCTGCAGTTGCTTTATCTAGGATATATGAAAATTTTTGAGGTTCTCAGTTCACATTTTTTATCAAAACTGCTTAAGCCACCTCCGAAACGCCAACGGGACCTCAAGGCAGGTGGTCCTACATTATTGTTACACTATTGTTACCTCTCATGGACTCTATTCAGACTTCCATATCTCAGTGAGGCACCAACTTTTGTACACACTGCACTGATTTAAAAACCTGTGAAGGTGGGTGGAGTGCAAAAAACCAAACTGGAGGCAGCCACTCCTCCAAACTCAAACTACAAACAATATATGGTTGTGCATAACCATATATTGTTTCTTTTCTGGGACTAGAGTAATGTCTGGACCCATTTGCTGACGGTAGGTGTTGGCTGTAAGTAGATAGGGTATGTTCACACGGCGTGATTTTGGCACGTATTTGCGCTCTAATACGAGTGAGATGCGTGGCAAAATTACGGTAATCCATAGTTCTCATAGATCGTATTGTACGCGCAGGGAGATAAGTGACATGTCAATTACTTGCGGCGAATAGGCGCAGCGAGTAATGTATGTCAATGGGGCCGCCCCCCCCCGCGCCGTGGGAGTGCATGCTGATCTCCCGAGACACACGATGCACAGGGCCGTCTTAACAGCACTATGGGCCCCTGGGCAGAGAGGTGTACTGGGGTCCCCCCTCCCACCCCCACCCCCCCCGCCCCCCCCCCCCAAAAAAAAACACTACTCAAAGAAACAAATATAAACATTACCAGCTCCGTTCACCATTACATGACAGAGACTTTAGCACTGATGGAATGTAATAGCAAAATAACCCCTGACACCAGGGACTCACCGGAGACGTCCTATCTGATCAGTTGTTCTCTGAATCGTTCTTTTTCCCTTTTCCTCTCCTTCCGTCCAGACGGCCATGATGACTTGTCCCGGCCGCAGCTTGTCCCTGCAGAATGTAACACACAAACATCTTAGAATCCTCACTTTATCAGCACATTGCTACCGATTCCTACCTTTGTTATGGGCGCCCCACATTTAGTAAGTACGTAGTAATGCTGCCCACCATTAAGTAGGTAGGTTTACAGGCTCACTGTGGGTAGATATGCTGCCCCCTGTAGGTAGGTTTATAGCCCCCCTGTAGAGTGTAGGGCAGGCAGGGCCAGTAATTAGGGCAGGCAGGGCAGTATATTGGTAGGAAGGGCAGTATATAGCCAGGCAGGGCATTATATAGCCAGGCAGGGCAGTATATAGGTAGCAGACAGGGCAGTATATAGGTGGTAGGCAGGGCAGTATATAGCCAGGCAGGGCAGTACATAGGTGGCAGGCAGGGCAGTACATAGGTGGCAGGCAGGGCAGTACATAGGTGGCAGGGCAGTATATAGGTGGCAGGCAGGGCAGTATATAGGTGGTAGGCAGGGCAGTATATAGGTAGGCAGGGCAGTATATTGGTGGCAGGGCAGTATATTGATGGCAGGGCAGTATATAGGTGGCAGGGCAGTATATTGGTGGCAGGGCAGTATATTGATGGCAGGGCAGTATATAGGTGGCAGGGCAGTATATTGGTGGCAGGGCAGTATATAGGTGGCAGGGCAGTATATTGGTGGCAGGGCAGTATATAGGTGGCAGGGCAGTATATTGTTAGGCAGGGCCGATAGTTTAAAAAAATAAATAAATAAAAATCTTACTCACCTGATTTCCCTCCTCTTCTCCTCATCCGGAGCCGGTGGCCGCTGGCAGCAGAGTGACGTCATCACATTGCGCGCCTGCCCCCGCGGCCTCCTGGGAGCTGAACAGACGGGATCAGTAGATCCCCTCTGTTCAGCCTCTGCCGCTGCCTGCACCGCGCGGTGCAGGCGGCGGCCGTGATGGCTGCATGGCTGGGTCTGTGACCCGGCCATGCAGCCGTGTGATGAGGGGGCCACAGACCGGCGCTGGTACTCGGGGCCCGCCAGAGGGAAACCCCAGCCTCACCCGGCGACGCTCAGAGCCGGCGCTGCGGCCCAAATCCCGGCTGCCCCCGGGCAGAGCCTGGCTGTCGCTCCACTGGGCAGGGTAGGCGGCTGCCCGGGAGGGCCCCCTGAGATCGTGGGGCCCCCGGGCAATGGCCTACCTGGCCCAATGGAAGAGACGGCCCTGACGATGCATACCTCCCAACTGTCCCTATTTTGGAGGGACAGTCCCTATTTTAACCTTGTCCCTCTGTCCCTCTTCAGCTCTATAAATGTCCCTCTTTTTCATTTGGGAAATAGATTTTCATCAATAAACTGACTTTCTGGCTTTAAAAAGTATCTGATTGCTTCCTAGCTGTATATTACATAACAATTTACTTATTACTTCATCATTGGATACAAAGCAATCCTGCAAATGTCTCCCTTTCTGGCATGTATGTATGTGGGTGTGGTTAGAGGTGTGGCTTTGTGTGATGTCACATGTTTGGGTGTGGTTGGAGGCGTGGCCTGATGTGTCCCTCTTTGCAAAATCTAAAAGTTTTGAGGTATGCACGATGTACTGTACGCGCCGCAATACATCGTGTGAACATAGCCTTACTAACGTCTCCTTTCTGACAGACAAAGGTGAGCACCGTAGGTAGTCGCCTATCTCTGTCTATCCGTCATCTCGGCCCTGGGCCTCATTTTATCAGAACTGTCTAACAATAAGACTTTCTTTGTTTCCCTTAGCAACCAATCAGAGCTCAGCTCTCATTTCTTCTACTGCTCTGGAACCATGAAAGCTGAGTTCTGATTGGTTGCTGTGAGTTCTGATTGGTTGCTATGGGCAACAGTCTTACTGTTAGAAGGTTTTGATAGATTAGGTCCATTGTTCACACATGGCAGATTTGAAATAGAAATAGTTTCAAGTATCCATTTTACCTGAATGGGCTTTGCAGAAATTCTCTACACAAAACGCTTCATTCACAAGTGTTTGGTCAGAAAATGTTTAGAAAAGGGTTGTGTGTTTTTCCTGAATTTCAGCCATTTAAAGGGGTGTTTCTCCTCCATAGACTTTGGTGGCACATCACTAGGATATGCCACCAAAGTCTCATAGGTGCACGTAGTACCTCTGGGAACAAGCCCCCAAAAGTCTCGGTACAGAATGGAGAGCTGGTCTCTCTTGCGCATGACTCTCCATTCAGTTCTATAGGAGTGCAGAATGCAGCCGAATTCACCTGTACTCAGAACTCCTATAGAACAGAAAGGAGAGTCCTGCGCAAGCGAGGTGAGCTCTCAATTATGTACAGAGATTTTTAAGGCACGATCCCAGAAGTGGAACAAAGATCTATCAGACTTAGATGGCATAGCTCATCAATATGCTATTGAAGTACAAATGAGAACACCCCTTTAAGGCTCATGCACATGGCTGAATTGCAGACCTGTTTTGCATGGAATTATATAGAGGACTGGCATCAAGATACATGATACATACGGCCTTTACTGCCTCTCCATAGGTCGCAACTAAAAAAAAGAAAAAAAACTGCTTAAGGAGAAAGTCTCCTTGTATGTGGTGCTTGACAGAACCTATAACCCAGTAACTGATCGTGTGCATGATCTGCAAATTTATACATATAGATAAGGGTCAATATTATTTCATTTTAAAGTAGTAATTGGCTAAGTGTTTAAGTGTTTTTTGAAGCCTTCACCTGTTCCTGCTGTGACCAGCTACCACGGATTCACAATTCTTTTGCCACAGATGGCCAAGTCTCCTCAATTCCAGAGCACCTTAAATATACACTAAGCCTATTGATCTATAATTTCCAGGGCAAAATCTATAGCCCTTTTTGATGATGTATCTCACAGAGCTCAGCTCCTCTCCTCTATCATGTACACCTATATATCACAGAGCTCAGCTCCTCTCCTCTATCATATAACCCTATATATCACAGAGCTCAGCTCCTCTCCTCTATCATATAACCCTATATATCACAGAGTTCAGCTTCTTCCCTCTATCATATAACCTTATATATCACAGAGCTCAGCTTCTCTCCTCTGTCATATAACCTTATATATCACAGAGCTCAGCTCCTCTCCTCTATCATATAACCCTATGTATCACAGAGCTCAGCTTCTCTCCTCTATCATATAACCTTAATATCACAGAGCTCAGCTCCTCTCCTCTATCATATAACCCTATATATCACAGAGCTCAGCTTCTCTTCCTCCATCATAGAACCTATATATCACAGAGCTCAGCTTCTCTCCTCTATCATATAACCCTATATATCACAGAGCTCAGCTTCTCTCCTCTATTATATAACCTTATATATCACAGAGCTCAGCTCCTCTCCTCTATCATATAACCCTATATATCACAGAGCTCAGCTTCTCTCCTCTATCATATAACCCTATATATCACAGAGCTCAGCTCCTCTCCTCTATCATATAACCCTATATAACAGAGCTCACCTCCTCTCCCTATATCATATAACCCTATATAACAGAGCTCAGCTGCTCTCCCTATATCATATAACCCTATATATCCCAGAGCTCAGCTTCTCTCCTCTATCATATAACCCTATATATCACAGAGCTCAGCTTCCCTCCTCTATCATATAACCCTATATATCACAGAGCTCAGCTCCTCTCCTCTATCATATATCCCTATATATCACAGAGCTCAGCTTCTCCCCTCTATCATATAACCCTATATATCACAGAGCTCAGCTTCTCTCCTCTATCATATAACCCTATATATATCAGAGCTCAGATTCTCTCCTCTATCATATAACCCTATATATCAAAGGGGTCAGCTTCTGTCCCCCTATTACACCTTGCTTTGAGATAGGGTAGCATGAAACCACCTGACAGGTTCACTTTAATATTGTGTGTGCAGTCAGAAGCGTAACCTAAAGTTCCTGGGCTTCAATGCAAAATCTGCAACAGGCCCCCAACTACCGCTACTGGAGAAGAAGACAACTGTATTATAGAAGGCACAAATAGCTGCTAGGCCAGTTCTAGCACCAGGCATTAGGGCCTATGCTACCTCGGTACCTCCTATCACTACATCCCTACATCAAATGAACTCATGATGCAAACGTATTGCACCTGTATTCTGTCTATCTGAAATGGGCCTAAGGGTGCTTTCACACAGTGCAGTGTTTTACAAATGCGTTTTTTGTGCAGAAACTCCAAAAAATTGGGAATCTCGCAAGAGAACAAAGAGTGACTTTTGATCACTATATTTACTATTTTGCCATAGGCAAACTTAAACTCTATCAGTTCTCTATCTATTAAATACTAAAACGTAACTTTTATTATATCTAACTCTTAACCTCTATACACACTATTTAAAAACCTGATCTCTATCCTCATCATTTAACCCTTTTTGCTTCTGAAAGAGGGAATAACTCCCTTTCTATGATAGAAAGGGAGTTATTCCCTCTTTCAGAAGCAAAAAAGGGTTAAATGATGAGGATAGAGATCAGGTTTTTAAATAGTGTGTATAGAGGTTAAGAGTTAGATATAATAAAAGTTACGTTTTAGTGTTTAATAGATAGAGAACTGATAGAGTTTAAGTTTGCCTTTGGCAAAATAGTAAATATTTTGTGCAGAAAGGCACAGCAATTAATGCTGTACATTTCTGCACAAAAACGCATCAAAAAACACAGCTGTGTGTCAAAGCACTCTAAGTAGGACAGAAGGTGCATGGAGCTCCCTACTATTCATATACTTTAGCTGTTTGGGGGAGCAATATCATGGATGTCACTTTTATACCAACTTTGTCTTTTTATCTGCAGATCAAGGATGCTGGGCAGTGAGCAACAGTTTTGAAGAAAAAGGTACATTTAATAGTCTTATTATAATATTAACTCTGTCTACAACAACAATAAGGAGCTTACACAGAATTTATAATAAACCAGTATACCCTAAGCTCGCTCTAGCGGTGGCTGCTGGCAGCCAGGAGGTTATCATTTAATGCAGGAAATTTACAGCATTGTATCGGGAAAAAAAGTGTTTCAACCATTATAACAATAGATTCAGAGATTTATCAGCAAAGAATGTTGCACCTAAACATTACATTGTGTTAAAGGGACTTCCGGGGGCGGGGCGTCAAGTACGGCCGCATTTTATGGCTGCTCCTCCGAATCTCTGACAAAACGCAGGTTTATCTAAGCCATCCTGCTTTCACCAACCTTCGGAAGTAAGCTGTGGACGCCTAAAGAGCTGCGGATCACAGGAGCAGGAAATTTCTTGATCCCCGGGGTCCCAGAGTAGTGACAACTACTGAGCCGGCCGGGGCCGTCGGGCCTCCCTGCAGCCCGCAGCGTGAGAGAAGAAGCGGACCAGGAGAACCACAGACTTCGCTGCAGTTCCCAAGTAGGGCCACGTAAGAGTAGGCATCCTACCTTACAGCGGAGAACTCCAGCAGCCCCGAGGGCGGAAAGATAATCAACGGCGGCACAGAAGAGGGAGAGCAGGAATTCTCCCGCCAGCCGAGACCCGCAGCCGCCATCTTGTGGGTGCCGCTGAGACACACGGAGCGAGAGGACGGAGAGTCCGTGTGGGAGCTGGGACGTGCTGTGTCGCCTGGCCTGATCACCGGGAGACGAGAGGAGCCGCGGGATCCCTAAAGTGCCTGCCCCCGCTGCGAACGCTGACCGGACAGCAAAGGAGGTCCTGTGGGCTGTTGCACGCGCCTGCTGCAGGATCACTGACTGTGAGCCGAGATACACGGATCGGAGCAGGGTAGGAACGAACCGCGCTACAAACAGACCCTCTGTCGTTTCGGGGGTGAGCGGTGGCTGAGTGTCTTCTCAGCACATGGTGGAGTTTTAGGGGTGCCTGCCATCTCCGGCCAGTGTGTACTGGCCCCCTCCGCAGACTGCTGCAGCGGCAAACGGAACATAGACGGGTGCAGTTAATATCTATTGATCAGCTCCGCTATCTAAAGCTCCTCAATACCGCGCAGTAACAAAGGTGCAGAGCGGAGCTGGACACTCTCTCTGAACACTCAAACATAACTACGGAGTCTCCCACCCCACTGTTTTGACTCAACTGTTATCACAACGCACCATCTCGAGAGAGAGGGGCTTGGAGACCCCCTGCCCACATTCCTGCTATTCATCACTTTGGTGGCAGATATTCGCGCGGGAGTAATAGGGGCGAGCAAAGACTGAGCACCAATACCATTTGTTTATGCCCCTGTCCCCTTATAAATCTGGTGTTGGCGATGCGCCGTGAGAGAGAAGTGCATCCACAGAGCTGAACAATTGGACTGGGGACCTACACCGCTCTCACCTAACCCCTAGCGTATTGCACTGCTGAATAGAGAGTGAGCTGGGGATACACAGACACTGGACTCAATCCGATCCCCTGCACCCATAAAGGAACTGCTAATAAAGAAATTCATCACCAGGGATTGAAATTCCTAACTGGGGATCTGCTGTTTCCAACGTGCGGCAGGAGATACAGTTTAAGGAGTACATTGTGTTAAAGGGGTTTTGCCAAGAAGTGAGTTCCTCACCTAACAGGCTGATACTCCCCTCTTGAGGCTTGAAAAAAGGGGCGTTGTGTTTCTGTGTTTAAAAAAACAAGTAACTCCTCTGTGATGTCATCACTCCACCTCCCATGCACGTTCCTGATACTCAGTCTCTGTAGTTGAGCAAACATTGTTTTGCTAATCCACAGAGGAGAACTGTATTGTGCACAAGCTATATGCGTTTTATTTTTTTTATTTCTCCCTCTTATTTGCTCAGGAGAGAAGATCAGCTCAGCAGGCAGAGTCTTTCATTCCTTCAGGAACGGCTGCAGGAGGAGAGGGAGGGGGGCTGAGCAGAGAGCCAGAGAGAGTCTGCATGTTTACTCAGATAATTACATTACAACCAGTGGATTCTCTATACAAAAGAGACAGGATCTTTCTCCCCAGTTCCTTCAAAGCTTGTTCATGTTCCCTGCCATCAGATAAGAAGTGCAAACAAAGCAAGCGCAGCCAGATTAGCTCCTGGTCCTGTCTAATGTAAACTGTCAGGAAACCAAGGGCATGTAAGTCAGGCTGTAGCTCTCAGAGGCGTCACTTTTTTTGATGACATATATTTAGAAAAGTGATTAAATACCCATTTTGGAGGATCCCACGTCAACATTAGATCGAGGCAAAACTCCTTTAATGGTAGGTATTTGGTTTCAAGAGGTTTTCCAGGACTTGGATACTGATGGCTTATCCATAGGATAGACCATCAGTATCAGATCAGTGGGGGTTTGACTCCTGATGATCAGCTGATTGGAGGAGCCATGATGCTCTTGCGAGCGTTGCAGCTTCTGCATAATTTACTGGGCACAGCTCCATACGTATTTTAGTAGTATTACCTGGTACAGCAGCTGTCTGAAGCTCAGTCCCATTCAAGTGATTTGGACTGAGCTGCAATATTACTAGTAGGCTCAACCATTATAAATGGTGCGGAACTGTACCCGACAAACGATAAACGTGATTTGGCACATGCTGCCGCGCTCTACCCTCTTCACTCAGCTGATCACTAAGGGGTGTCAAGAATTGGGCTCTCACAATCTGATATTGATGATCTATCTCAAGGAAAGGCCATCAATCTCAAGGGTAGGCAAAAGCACCCTGTGGGTATGTTCACAAGGGTTAATTTCGGCACACATTTCGCAGCGTATTTGCGCTCTAATACAAGCGAGATGTGCGCCAAAATTATGGTAATTCATAGTTCTCATAGAGAACTATGGATTGCGCTTCCTCTCCCCACTCATACAATACGATTTTATTGTACGCGTGGGGAGTGACATGTCAATTACTTGCGGCGAATACGCGCCGCGAGTATTGAATGTCAATGGGGCTGAACACACTAAAAAACAGTTTTTTCAGCAGCTTTGGACAGGTAGGGGACAAAAAACTCAGTTTTATTAAAGTTTTTTAGGATTTGGTTTTTGGGTTTTTTTTTTTACCC
>JAODAL010084700.1:0-10835 GCA_025379985.1 Phyllomedusa bahiana
AGCTCCATCCATCTTCCGGGGGGTCAGTTCGGAATTTTTTTTTCCCAGACCCTTTTTAAAGGGAAAAAGGGCCTCCCCCACATGAAAAACCTTGGGTCTTTCAACATGAGGTTGGTTTTTTTTAAAGTGCCCTTTTCAGTGTTGGTTTTCCCATGCACACATGGGGTGACATTATGAACATTGGTCCCATAAAAGGCCAGTTCAACCCAAAATTAAAGGCAGTGTAGAAGGGTGCCAGAATGTAAAAAACCCTTTTTCTTCTGAGGTCAACATAAGGGCGGGGGTACTGTAGACCAATACCAAAAGGGTCTGGCTCGGGGCCACCACCTTTAACCCTGGCCCTAGCTTTTTCTTTTTGCGGCCCTACATACGGGCAGGTAGACCCCAATACCCACAATCGGGCTCAGGCACCCCCTTTTAAACCCGGGGCTAGCTTTTTTTTTTCTGCGGGTCATACATACAGGCAGTGAAGACCCCAATACCACAAGTCTGGCTCGGGGCACCACCTTTCCCCTGGTCCTGTTTCTTTTCCTTGCAGGTAACACATCCCAAGGGCCCCCCAAGTGAAAAAGGGCCAATCCCAAACAAGTCTGGCTCAGGCACCAAACCTTTTCCCCGGGGGGCCCCCCCCCGTTCTTCTGCATCATAATACAGGGCAGTGTAGAGCCAATCCCAAAAGCCCGGGCCCTCGGCCCCCACCTTTACCGGGGTTTTGGCTGTTCTTCGCAGGCCCATACAACAGGGAGTGTAGACCAAAAACCAACAAGTCTGGCCCCAGGCACCCCCCTTTCCCCCTGGCCCTAGCTGTTCTTCTGCAGTCTTCCCAACAGGGCAGTGTAGAGCCAATCCCAAAATTTCGGGCTTTTAAGGCACCCCCTTTAAAACCCGGCCCTGGCTTTCTTTTTTGCAGGTCATACATACAGGGCAGTTGTAGACCAAAAACCACAACCCTGGTTTCAGGCCCCCACCTTTACCCGGGTCTGTTCTTCTGCGGGTAACACAAACAGGGCAGGGGTAGAGCCAAAAACCCAAAAATTTTGGCTCAGGAAACCACCTTTACCCTGGTCTGTTTTTTTTGCAGGTCATACAAAACAGGGCAGTGGGTAACCCCAAAAACCACAATTTCGGGCTCAGGCACCACCTTTACCCCTGGTCGGGCTTTTTTCCCCCTTTCTGCAGGTCATTTTTTAACAGGGCATGTAGAGCCAAAACCACAAGCCCTGGCTCAGGCACCCCCTTTAACCCCTTTGGCCTTTTCTTTTTGCGGGTAAAAACATACGGGGGCATTTGTAGAGCCAATACCACAAGTCTGGCTGGGGGCACCCCCTTTTACCCCTGGTCTTTTCTTCTGCAGGTCACACATCCCAGGGGCAGGGGTAGACCCAAAAAAACCAAAAAGTCGGGCTCAGGCACCCCCTTTCCCCCGGGTCTGGCGGGTTCTTCTGCAGGTCATCCATACATGACAGTTAGACCAATACCACAAGTCTGGCTCGGGAACCCCCTTTTCCCCCTGGTCTGGCTTTTTTTTCTGCGGGCCCATACGTACAGGGGCATTTTAGACCCAAAACCAAACAAGTCTGCTCAGGCCCAACCCCCCCTTTCCCCGGGCCCTGGCTTTTTCTTCTGCGGGGGTCATACTTTCAGGGCAGGGGGCCCAAAATACAACAAGTCTGGCTCGGGCACCCCCTTTTACCCGGCGGGGGGCTTTTTCTTCCCCCAAAGGGTCATAACATACGGGCTTTGTAGAGCCAATCCCCACAAGTCTTGCTCAGCAACCCCCTTTAAAACCCCGGTTTTGGTTTGTTTTTCCCGCGGGTCATACATAAGGGCATTTGTAAAAAGCCAATACAAACAAGTCTGGCTCGGGAAACCACCTTTACCCTGGCCCTTTTCTTCTCAGGTCATACAAACGGGGCCCGTGTAGACCCAAATTACCACAATTTCCTGGCTCGGGCCCCCCACCTTTCCCCTTTGGCCCTTTTTCTTCTGCGGGGTCATACTACAGGGAAGTGTAGAGCCCCAATCCCACAATTTTCGGGTTTTCAGGCCCCAAACCTTTCCCCTTTTGGTCTGTTCTTCTGCGGGGTCATAAAATCCCGGGGGCAGTGTAAAAAGCCAATACCAAAAAGTCTGGCCAGAACCCCCTTTTAGCCGGTCTGTTCTTTTTGCAGGTCACACATACAGGGCAGGGTGGGAGCCAATACCACAAGTCTGGCTCAGGAAACCCCCTTTTACCCTGGTTTTTTTCCTTTCTGCGGGCCCAATACATACAGGGCATTGAAGACCCTAATCCCAAACCAAGTCGGGCCCCCAGGCACCCCCTTTTACCCTATTTCTTTTCTCTCAGGTCATCCCATACAGGGCAGGGGTTAGCCAAATACCACAAGTCTGGCCAGGAAACCCCCTTTAACCCGGGTCTTTTCTTCTGCGGGGTCTTACATACAAGGCAGTGTAAAAACCCCAAATCCCACAAGCCCTGGCTCAGGCACCATTTTTCCCCCGGGTTGTTTTTTTTCTGCGGGTTTAAATACAAACAGGGGAAAGTGTAAGCCAATACCACAAGTCTGGCTCAGGGCACCCCCTTTTTCCCCTTTGGTCTTTTTTCCCTCAGGCCCATACATACGGGGCAGTGAAAGGGCCAAAAAACCACAAGTTTCCCTCAGGCACCCCCTTTTTCCCCCGGGCCCCTGGGCTTTCTTCTGCGGGTCATACATACGGGGCATTTGTAGAGCCAATACCAAAAGGGTTCCTGGCTCGGGACCACCTTTAACCCGGTCGGCCCTTTTCTTCTGCAGGTCATACATAAAAGGGGCATTTTGTAGACCCAAATACCACAAGCCCTGGCCCGGCACCCCCTTTTAAACCCGGGCTGGTTTGTTCCTTCTGCAGGTCTTTAACTTTACAGGGCATTTAGAGCCAATACCACAAGTCGGGGCTCAGGCACCCCCCTTTACCCTTTTCCCTGTTCTTCTGCAGATCAACATCCCGGGCAGTGTAGAGCCAAACCACAAGTCTGGTTTCGGGGCACCACCTTTACCCGGTCGGGGTCTTTTTGCAGGTCATACATACAGGGCAGTTTTAAGGGGCCAATCCCAACATAAGCCCTTTAAATCCAAAAAATGTGCCCTGTTTATGAATGTAGGGGCAAACACCCCCAAAAATTTTCCCTCCCCCGTTTTTGGGGCGTATAACAAAATTTTTGCACCAGCTCTGATGCCCAAAGTTTGAAGGGGCGACTGTTTCATATGTCTAAAAACCCGGGGCTCTTACAGATTTTTGACCCCCCATAAAACTGGGCGAGCCCCTTCATACATTGTCCCTTAGTGTCCTGAATATTTGATCCATCTGAAACAGAGCACCTCTTTTTAAAATGTTTGCTGTGTCCCCAACCCAAAACTTTTGCAAACTGCAAATGAAAGGGGTCTTTTTTGTTTACCTTTTAAAAAATGCTTTTTTTTTCTTGCCCCTCTTTTCCCTTTAAAGGGGCCCAAATTTGGAGTACAAAAAAATGATAAATTTTCCCCGGGACAGATTTCCCCCCCGCCAAAGCTGTGGATTTCTTCGAAACTCCCCCCAGAGAGAACCTCCTAGCTGCTTTTTTTTTTTTTTTTCAAATCTTTTTTATGAGTATTTCCCCTGTTTAAACAACAATGTGAAAACATACAGATTATTCGTTAAGCATTAACCTATAACAATTATCAAAAATAGTCAATTTAAAAAATCTCTTTGTTATTTTAGGCCTCGGTCACCAAAGGCTTATTTTGCCGCAGATTGGCGCCGTCTTCCCCCGCCGGGTTTCCTGCAGTACGGCGCCAAAAACCCTTTTGGGGGAAATTACAGTAATCCACTGCTCCAAAAGAGAACGGGATTCCGGGCGCTTTCCCCCCCGCCGGTCGAATTTCCAAACCCCGGGGGGGGAAAGGGACATTTCACAAAATTTTTTACGCGCTGGACCCCGCCGTAGATAAAACATTTCCCTGGGGGCCCCGGGGGCGCTCCCCCCCGCCCCGCCCCTTAAAACACGCCGGGGTTTTAAGCGCAATCCGGCCACAAAACCGCCGTTAATAAGGCGTGTGAACACGGCCTTTAGTGTTTTGTATCTCCCAAGAGTCATAAGGAAATACCCATTTTCTACTATAATCCCCTTACCCCCTAGTCCCCTCCTCCTCCCCACCTTAATAAACTTAAGAGTACAAGGTACAAGCAACTGGTTCTGTTCCTCTGGGTAGCTCCAGTTTTACTTAACATCTTCTTGCATGTCCTGGATGCAGTTCCAGCAGGTATTATCCGTATTGAGTACTATTAGTAAACTCGGAAAAAATGTTGTGACAAAGAGAACCCTTGGATGTTGGTCTCGGTTCCTTGCATTTAAAACCACATGAATAACATATGAACCATCTGAGCTCTTCCTAGCTGCTTTTCTGATTAGTGTTCTCCTGGTCTAGGCTGTCAGTTTAGATGGACGGCCATATCTTGGTAGGCTAGGAGTTGTGCCATATTCCTTCCATTTACGGATGATGGACTGAACAATGGTCTGTGGGATGTTCAGAGTAAGCTTCTTTTAAAACCTAACTCTGCAATACACTTTGCCACAACTTTATCTCTGATCTGTCTGTTGTGTTCCTTGGGTTTTATGATGTTGCTTGTTTACTAAGGTTCTCTAACAAAGCTCTGAGGCCTTCACAAATAAGATGGAGTTATATTAAGAAAAAAATTACACACAGATGAGCTCTATTTACTAATGAGGTGACTTCTAAATAAGTTGGTTACACTGGATTTTATTTAGGGTATCACAATACACGGGGCTGAATACATATGCACACCACACTTTTCAGTTTTGTTTTAATTTGGGAAAGCACGTATCATTTTCTTAATACTTCACAAATACTACTTTGTGTTGCTCTATCAGATAAAATATCAATAAAATACATTTATGTTTGTGGCTGTATAGGTTAAAAATTAGGAACAGTTTAAGGAGTATGAAGACTTTTGTAACTCGCAGGACAGGTGGATTTTCACAGCTTGTCCTAATGCAGAATGCTCAGGACCAAAAGGGAAACACTTCAAAAATAAACGGGTAGGCTGGGGGAGGGGGTGCATAAACGGGAATTACCTTTAGATCTGATTTATAGAGCCGCACCCTCACACCCAGTGATACCTAAACAAGTGCATCAAATTTGCCGAATATTCCCAAATGTACCTGACTCTCATCTTGTTTCAGGGGAAATACTCTTCATGTGGAGCCCCAAAAAACATGTTAGGGTTTTGTTCCACCGTATTTGTGATCCTTTTAAAGGGACCCCAAAAAGGGATCTTACAATTGTCGGGTTTTATTAACATTGAGTTCAATGGCAAAAGCCATCGCTGTTCTACGGAGATCACTAGGGCTTTCGAAGCTCCCCTGCACTTGCTTTTGCACCGCTTTAAAATTGACATCCCAATTCCCCTTTTTGGGGCACCTGTCCAAAAGCGCTCCACCTCCGGGGTACGTATCACTGCGCTTGCCCCTGAAAGGCGGATGCAAAAAGCGCAGTTTGGCGGCCCGGGAGGGGGCATCGGGGGTGAGGGGCGGCAGCTGGAGGGACGTGCACGCCCGGGGACAGGTAGGTTGGGGTCGCGGGGGGATGGATATCATGGCGGGGGAGTGCTGCGGGGGGGTGGATGGAGGGGAGGCGGGGGGGTGGAGGCTGCAGAGGGAGGGAGGGCTGGCTGGGGAGGGGAATGCACAGGGGATGGAGGGGCTGGCGGGGGGGTGAGTTTGCTGCGGGGGGAGGATGGCGGGCGGGGAGGTGAGGTGCGCAGGGGAGGATATGGCGGGGGGTGAGGGCTGAGGGGATAAAATGGAGGGCGGGGGAGGTGAGGTGCTACAGGGGAGGGGAGGGCTGCGGGGGAGGTAGATGCTACGGGGGTGGATGAGGCTGCTGGGGGGGTGGGTGCTGGGGAGGATAATGGGGCTGGGGGGAAAAATTGTGCGGGGGGATGGGGGGAGGGCTGGCTGGGGAGGTGAGATGCTGCAGGGGGATGGATGGCTGGGGCGTGGCGGGGCGACAGGGGGATGGAGGGCGGGCTGGGGGGGGAATGCGGGGGGGATTGATGGCGGGCTGGGGAGGTGAAGCACGGGATGGATGGCGGGGCTGGGGAGGTGAGGTGCTGCAGGGGATGGATGGATGGCTGGGGGGTGAGGTGCTGCAGGGGATAATGGATGGCGGGAGGTGAAGTCTGCAGGGGGAGGGAGGTGGCTGGCGGGGGGTGAATGCGCAGGGGGATGGAGGGATGGCTGGGGAGGGGGAGGTTTCTGCAGGGGGTTTGGGCGGGGTGGGGATTTTAGGTCGAAGGATGATGGATGGGGGGTGAATGCTGCAGGGGGAGGGGATGGAGGTGGCTGGCTGGGGGTGGGGTTTGCGCGGGGATGGATGGCTTGCTGGGGGGGTTAGGGCTCAGGGGAAAAGATGGATGGCGGCTGGGGGGAGGGTGCTCAGGGAAAGGAGGAGGGCTGGAGGTGAAGTGCTGCGGGGAGGAAAAGCTGGCGGGGGGAGGTGAGGTGCTGCGGGGGATGGAAGCTTGCTGGGGGGGGAGGTCGCAGGGGATGGATGGATGGCTCTGGGGAGGGAGGGCTGCAGGGGGGGATGGATGGAGGGCTGGGAGGTGAATTGCTGCGGGGGGATGGATACTGGCTGGGGGGTGGGGTTTCTGCGGGGGGGAGGGATGGCTGGCTGCGGGGGAGGGGGGGGCTGCGGGGGAGGTTTGCTGGCTGGGAGGTGGGGGGTGCTGCAGGGTGAGGCTGGGCGGGGAGGTGAGGTCTCGGGGGGGAGGATGCTGGGAGGTGGGGTCGCAGAGGAGGGAAAGGATGGCGGGAGGTGAGGTCTGCAGGGGGATGGAGGGAAAGTGGGCGGGGAGGTAAAGGTGCTGCAGGGGGATGATGGTGGGGCGGGGGGAGGTGCGCAGGAGGATGGAGGATGGTGGGCGGGGGAGGTAGGTCTCAGGGGAATGGGGATGGCTGGGAGGTGAAGTGCTGCAGGGGGATGGATAGCTGGCTGGGGGGGAAAGGGTGCTCGGGGGGAGGATGGCCCTGGGGGGAGGGAGGCTGCAGGGGATGGATGGCTGGGGGGACGTGCTGCGGGGGGGCTGGATGGCGGGCGGGCGGGGGAGGTGAGGTGCTGCAGGGGGATGGATGGCGGGCTGGGGAGGTGAGGTGCTGCAGGGGGATGGATGGCTTGCTGGGGAGGTGAGGTCCCAGGGGGATGGATGGCGGCTGGGGAGGTGAGGGGGTCGGGGGAGGGGGCTGGGAGGGAGGGCTGCAGGGGATGATGGCTGCTGGCTGGGGAGGTGAGGTCGCGGGGGGATGGAAAGCGGCTGAAGGTAGGGCTGCGGGGGAGGCGGCTGGCGGGGGAAGGTGAGGTGGGGGCTGCAGGGGGATGGAGGGCGGGCTGGCGGGGAGGTGAGGTGCGCAGGGGGATGGCTGGCGGGCGGTTTGGGGGGAGGTGCTGCAGGGGGAGGGTTGGCTGGCGGGAGGGGGTGAGGTGCGCAGGGGAGGGCGGGCTGGCTGGGGGGGTTGGGGTGCTGCAGGGGGATGGAGGAGGCGGGGCGAGGGGGGTGGGGGTGCTGCGGGGGGGATGGATGCGGCTTCGGGGGAGGTGAGGTCTGAGGGGGATGGAGGGAAGGCTGGGGGAAAGGTGAAAAGCAACCAAAAACGCAACTCAAAAAAATACAATACGGACCAAAATAAATTTACAACTGTTTTTTTTTCGATCCGCTTTACGGACGCTTTTCACTCCTCAAAAGGGGATTCCAAAAAAAGGATCAAAACATTGTTGAACAAGCCCTTAAAAGAACTGAGCACAGATCCCCCGTTTCTGAACCACGGGGGGCCTAATCCGAAAGCAAAATTTTTTAAGATTTCAAAATTAAAGGTGTTGTTTTCTCTGTATGTTTTAGCAACAAAAGCAGGCACGCGAGAAGGCTCTTAAAAAAGGATGGGCCAAATCAAGAAATGTAATTGTCTGCTGGATTAAAAAAACTCACGACCCCGAATGGACTCCTCTTTAGCTCTAGTTGGGCTTTAAAATGTGAATTAAATTTATAACTGCAAATACATTTCATGGAAAAGGGGGGGTGTCATGAAATTTCTCACTGGTGAATCACCATCTAATTACAGATTTACCTAAATATGACTGACCCATTTTAAATTTACCATTTAAAACATAGGTTAAAAGGGACACGGTCTATACATTAGGTGAGTATAATGGATGGTGAGGGCAATACTTTTTGGGGGTATATGACTGGTGGTGAGGGGACAGTTATACTTTTGGGGAGATATGACTGGAGGTGAGGTACAAGTCTATAAAAGTTTAGTTATGACTGGTGTGAGGTCACATTAATACATTTTGGTGAGTTATACTGGATGGTGAGGTACATCAACATAGGGGAGTATAGATGGGTGGGGGAGGTCACAACTATACTTAGATGAGTTTTTGACTGGAGGTGAGACACCCTATCATTTGGTGAGTATATACTGGAGGTGAGGTCAAGTCTACATTAGGTGATTATACTGGGTGGTAGGTCATATTAATTAGGTGATATATGACTGGATGGTGAGGGCACAGTCTATACATTAGTGAGTAATGACTGGGTGGTGAGGTCACACTTACATAGGGGAGTATTTGACGGGGTGGTGAGGTCACAGTCATACTTAGTGATATATGACTGGATGGTGAGGTCACAGTCTATAATTTGGTGAGTATTTTGACTGGGTGGGGTGTCACAGCCCAAATTATGATATATTACTGAGGGGAGGGCACAGTCTATACATAGGGGAGTATATGATGGGTGGGGAGGGCACAGCCTTTTAAAAATTAGGGTGAGTATAGGGCTGGATGGTGAGGTCACCTTAAATAGGTGAGATATATGGGGTGGTGAGGTCACGCTTACATTTGGGGGATTAAATTGACTGGGTGGGGAGGTCACAGTTATACATTTGGTGGATATACTGGATGGTGAGGTCACAGTCCCATACATTTGGGTGAGTATATGACTGGATGGGGAGGCCTCATCAGTTATAAAAAGGTGAGGTTTATATTAGGGGAAAAGGATTTAGGTCCAGTCATACTTAGGTGAGTTTATGACGGATGTGAGGTCACATCTATACATTATGAATTGACTGGGTGGTGAGGTTTCCCTCCAAAATTAGTAGTAATACTGGATGGGAGGTCACAGTTATACATTTTGTGAGTATTAACGGTGGGAGGACAATCTATCAAGGGATATATACTGGATGGTGAGGTCAAATCTATACATTGGTGAGTAAAAACTGGAGGGAGGTCACAATCTATACATAGGTGAGTAATACGGTGGTGGGTCACGTCTTACAATAGTGAGTAAAAACTGGGTGGTGAGGGCCAGTTATACAATGTGAGGGAAAAGACGGGTGGTGAGGAAAAGTCTATACATTAGGTAATTTTTTGCTGATGGTGAAAAGGTCAAAAATCATACATTAGTGGTATTACTGGATGGGAGGCACGTCTATACATTTTGTGGTTTTAAAAACTGGGTGGTGAGGTCACAGTTATACATTTTGTGAGTAATGACTGGAGGGGGAGGTCACAGTCTATACAAAAGGGGAGAAATACGGGGTGAGGTAATTTTAACAAATAGGTGATAAATACTGATTTTGGGGGTCAATCTATAATAGGTGGATATACTGGGTGGTGAGGGACATCTATACAATAGGTGAGTATAGACTGGATGGGGAGGGCCGCTATAATTTGGTGGTATATACGGATGGTGAGGGCAACAGTCTAAACATTTGGTGAGTTTGATTTTGGGTGGGGAAAGGTCCAGTCATACTTTTGGGGAGTATATGACGATGTTTAGGTCAAATCTATAAATAGGTATTTAAAACGGATGTGAGGTCACATTAAAAAATTAGGTGAGTATTAGTGGAGTGAAGGCACCCGTCTATACTTGGTGAGTAATTTACTGTGGTGGGTCACAGTCTAACATTAGGTGAGTTTTTGACTGGATGGGAGGCAAGTTATACAGTAGGTGAGTAAAAAGACTGGGTGGTGGGTCACAGTCTATACATTTTGATAATACTGGATGTGAGGTCACATCTATCAATAGGTGATTTTGACTGGATGGGGAGGTCACTATACATAGTGTATATGACGGGGTGGGGGGAGGTCACAGTCTATACGTGGTAGTTATTGACGGGGGTGAGGGCACATTATAAAAATAGGGGAGTATATGACTGGATGGTGAGGTCACAGTCTATAATTTGGTGGGTATAGACTGGGGTGAGGTCCAGTTATAATTTGGTAGATATATTTGGGTGGGAGGTCAAGTCATAAATTAGGAGTATAGACTGGATGGGTGGTCACACTATACATTTGAAGTAATACTGGAAGGGGAGGTCACAGCTAACATTAGGTAGTATAACTGGATGGTGGGGGCACATCTTACATAGGGGAGTATTTGACTGGATGGTGAGGTCCGCTATACAATTGGTGTATATGACTGTTTTGGGGAAAGGTACTATACATAGGGGGTTATAAATGGATGGTGAGGTCACGTTATACTGGGAGTAATATGGGTTGAGGTAAGTTTACAAAAGTGAGTTATGATGATGGTGAGGCACATCTATTCATTTGGGTTAAAGACTGGATGGGATCACTCTATACATAGGTGAGTATATGACTGGGTGGAGGTCACATCTATACATAGGTGAGTTATGACGGATGGTGAGGTCACAGTCTATCATTAGGTGAGTATTGACTGGAGGGAGGTCACAGTTTTTTACATTTGGTGAGTATATGACGGATGGTGAGGGGCACAGTCTA
>JAODAL010084701.1:0-10834 GCA_025379985.1 Phyllomedusa bahiana
CTTTTTAAACATTCCCAAAGAAGCTTTCTCGGGGATCCAAGAAGGAAAATTTATTTAATCTAGAACTAAAAAACCCCCAGGAAGCCCTAAATTTAAAGGGAGTTTCCTTGGGGCAATTACAGAAAAGTTTAAACCCGGAAGTAAAGGACCCAAAGCAGAAATTATTTTCTTAAATTATGCTCCAAAGAAATTTTGAATGAGACAAAACCCCTTTAGGGGGGCCCAAAAAAAAAACTATAAAAATTTTTCCCGGCAGAAACTGTGAAATATTGTACACTTCAATAAAGCCCACCCAAGTAATTTTTTGCTTCTTTGTGGAAAAGTACCAAAGTGAAAATCAAATTGTTTTCCAAACCCCCATTTTTTTGCTCTTAAAACATCTTATGTTTTTTTCCTATAAAGGGGTTAAAAAAAAAAAGTACTTGTGAAATTTTAAAAGGACTTTTTAAAAAGGGTGGCCCTTTTTGGTAACTGCTTTGTTCCAATTTTCTTGTCGTAAAATCAACTGTGGGGTTTTGTAGTGCGGGGGCAAAATGTTTTAAATCAGGGAATTTTGAAAAAATAATTTTTGAAAAAAATAATTTGGTCCCTTTGTTGGGTATGGCCGGGGGGAAGTTTTAAAAATAGGGGTTATCTCCCGGGCCTTTTTGGGGTTTGCAGTGGTGGGGTTAACTTACTGCGCTGTGCGCCAAAAGGGGGGGTGATTTTGGTCTTATCCACCCCCCGCATCCCCCAAAATGCCCTGATCTCTTGGGTTGGGGTTTGCAAATCTTGGAGGGAGTGCGCAGGGCCCCTTGGTGTGGTGCTTTTTTGAGATGGACATCGGGGGGGCCCCGCGCCTCCGGGGATGGTAGGGGGGGCAAAACTCCATGTGCGAACGTTCGGAAGTTATCCCGGTCTTCCCCCTTTTTGGAAAGGTACTCCTTTTTTTCCCTTTATATAATTGACAGGGGGCAATTTATTTTTGCCCCCCCGATATCATCTATTTTGGGGGGGACATAAATTTACACCCGGCTGTATTGCCAGGAAAAGCAAGTTTTTTTTGGTATAATAGAATGACGATTTTTTAAAAACCTTTAAGAATATTGAGTCAAATTTTTTGTTTTTGTAATATCAATGTACATAGGGAAAGCATTTATGAAAAACCCAAGGCCCTGATAAAACCCTTAAAATTGAAAGGGGGGAAACGCATTGGAATTGATTTTTTGTTTCCATGGGATTGGGGTATGGGCATTTTTTGTTTTGCCCCCTAAAAAAATGGTGGTAAAAAACTTTTCTTCCACTTGAATAGAAATATTAGGATACGTTTTTCTATTTGTGTATCCCCTTTTTTTTGCCCGTATAGGTGCTATGTGTAAAGGTATTATTGGTCTTTTAATATTTAGCGAAAATACTATTGGATTATTTATGATGTATTAGAGGTCTGCGGATTATGTGTTATCGCTAACGGAACAATTGTGTATATTAAATTAATATTTACGGAATTATTGATATTACTTTTTTGTGGATATCTATTATTTGTATCCCTTTTTTGTTATTAAATGTGCAAACTAGGAATAGAGTAGAGATTTAGAGGTGTATTCATAGTAAGGTACGAGGAGTGATCACACTGCCAATGCAAAGCGATGATAGCAAGCCACCGCCAGGGAACAGTCTAAGTAGCCCCCGGTTTTCACCTGAGTCCCCGCCGCAAAGCGGGATAGGACTTGCTGCGGCGTGAGGCCTACCAGGTCGTTTACCCCTGACGAGACTTGCTTTCTAATGGCGGCCGGGTTACAGCGTGTACAGAAACGTAATCAGAGGCGTAGTCGGGAACAGGCAGAAGGTCAGGGCAGGCAGCAGAGGGTTTCGTAGTCAAGACGGGCAGACATCGTCAGGGCAGGCGGCACACAGGCAAGGTCAGAGAACGTAAGCAAGCGGATGGTACACGGTAATCAAGACTGAACTCCAATACTCTCTAAACAAAACCGGAAAACACAACCCAACAGACTGGCAGGAATACTGGGGGCGGATACCCTAATAGGACCAGCGGCCCTACAATAACCAATTATCGGTGACACTGCCCTTTACATTTAGTGAGAAGCAGGCTCGCCCGCAAGCGCCCTAAGCGGCGGCCACGCGCCGAGACGTCCGGGACAGGCAGCCACGGCTTCACGTTGGAGCGCGGCCAGTAAGAGAGGCGGCGCCGAGCAGCAGAGGGGGTGTCCGCGGCCGCCGTATCCGCCGCGCCAGACCCCCTCGAGCGGGGATGGTGGTCAGCGGGTGGGCAGCGAGCCCCGCGACCCCCAGTGACAGTACCCCCCCCCCTTAGGTCCTCCCCCGACTTTTTTTAGAAACCTATGAAGGAGGTCAGAGACAGTTTGGTCCTCCGGTTCCCAACGACCGCTCCTCCGGCCCGACCCCCTCCCAGTCAAAGCGAAACAACCGCCTCCCCCTCACTGTCCTTCTGTGCCAACACCTCCTTGTACCCAAAGATGTTTATCAGAGTTGGCCACAGTAGAATGGCGAGACAGAACCACGGGAGAAGCGATTCAGCACCACCCGCTTGAGGAGCGAGACCTGGAAGGCGCTCGGGATGCGCGCGGTAGGAGGCAGGCGGAGCTTGTAGGACACCGGTTTAGACCGTTGCAGTACCTCAAAGGGACACACATATTATTAGGACCAAAACTTTGTACCTAGGCACCCTAAAGCGATATATAATTTGCTGACGCCAAACCTTATCGCTGGGCTCAAATAGGGGCGGATCCTAACGGTAACTGTCAGCCTGGACTTTAGTGCGGCATAAGCCCGTAACAGGGCCTGACGTGTGAGCTGCCATAAAGCCTTGATGATTACCCATACTTGGGCATCGCCACGGCCGGGAACATGACAGCGAGGTAGCAAGGGGAGAGGTGGGCGGGGAAGTGGACCCAAACACGACAAAAAAGGGGGAGGCCCCGCGGATACCGAATCTAAAGGAGTTATAAAGAAACTCCGCCCATGGAAGAAAGATCAGACCAGTTTATCCTGACAGTCGGACACAAAATGCCTCAGGTAGGTGCCCCAACACCTGGTTGACCCTCTCAACCTGCCCATTAGTCTGGGGTGGTATGCGGAAGAGAAGTCTAACTGGACCTGCAATTGACCACCCAAAGCCCGCCAAAATTATTTTTTATAGCAACAAATTGACTCCCCTATCATTAGAAACAATTATGTAAAGGGATACGTGTCAGACGGAAAACGTGACAAAAAAAATGTTGGTCCAGTTGGGGTGCTGAGGGTAACCCTGGCTGTGGGATAAAGTGGGCCATTTTGGAAGAAACAGGTCGGTAACCCGAGATGACCGTGTTTACCCGAGAGGGCGGGGAGGTTCCGTAAATGAAGTCCCCCCCCCCATGGCTACATGGGTCGCAAGGTGTTTATCTGGCACAGGGAATCGCTGAAGAAGACCTGCGGGCTTGAGTGCGAGGAACCTTATTAACGGGCACAGGAGGTGCAGGCCTAGAAACAAAGTCCCTCAATCCTGACAAAGGGTAGGCCACCATAAAATCGGGATACAAATTGAAGCGACCTATGTCACCTCCTGGTGCCCAGCCATATGAGAAGAGTGTCCCTCACTTCAGATTCTAAGGCGCAAGGCAGGACGCACATACGTTCTCCCCGGGAGGTAGGTGCTGGAGGTACCACGGGGGCAAGCCGTGACGATCGCTCCGGGGGGACAATGTGCTGGGAGGAGGCTCTAGACCGCACAGTCACCGAAGGAACGGATAGAGCTCAGCACTCAGAGTGTTTTATTTTTCCGGCAGGCCGAAAATGTATCCGTGAAAAGTCAAAACGGCAAAGAATACTGACCCACCTAGCTTGCCGGGGATTCAGGCGCTGAGCCGACTGAAGATATAGGAGATTCTTGTGGTCTGTGAAAATGTCAATAGGGTGGCGAGCCCCCCTCCAGAAGGTACCTTGCCATTCTCAAGAGCCAGCTATAATGGCCAGTTAAAAATTCACACGATCACCAATGGTATAGTTCTTCTCCGGACATGGAGAAAATGTCTTGGAGAACAAAGCCACAGGTATGTAGCATACCAGCTGAGGAATCTCTGGAGGATAACCGCACCTGCGCCGACTGAACGAAGCATCCACCTTCCAGAATAAACGACAGTTTGGGTCTGGACGAGAACAGGACCCGGAGCCGAAGCAAATGCCGGCTCTTGAGCCGGTTTGAAGCTTCTTGGGCCACTGGGGGCCAGGATTTTTGGAATTGGCATTCTTTCTATCAGGGCCACCAAGGGACCACCAAGTGTAGAGAAGTGGGATAAATTGCCTAAATAATTAGCAAAACCCCATAAAAATCGTTGAATGGCGCCGAAGGCCCCCACCGTTTGGGGCCACAGCAAACACCGCGGAGAGCTTGGAGGATCCATCCGAGACCCTCATAGATTACGATGTACCCTAAGAAGGGTAGCTGTGCACGATCCAAGAGCACTTTTCGGGCTTGGCAAAGAGGCTGATGAGTGCGGGAGCGCCTGTAGGACCTGGCGGACATGGAGGCGATGAGGGTCCCACGAGAATCATGGGAGAAGATGAGAATATCCGTCCAAGTAGACGATTACACAGACAAAGAGCAGACCCGACAGATCTCATTAACAAAGTTCTGAAATACAGCCGGGCGTTGCAGAGACCGAATGGCATAACCAAATACCTCGAAAAAATAATTGGCCCGAACCCGTGTATTAAATGCCGTTTCCATTCCGTTCACCTTCCCTAATGCTGATTAAGTTTGTAGTGCCCCGCGTAGATTTCCAGTTTAAGAAAATATTTCGCCCCACGCAGGCGGTCAAAAAGTTCGAGATTAAGGGCAACGGGATACGGATTTTTTTACGGTAATTTTACGGATGAATCCTTTGCGGAGGTTCTCCTTGACTACTCAGACAACGCCTTAGTCTCCGGGACGGAGAGCGGGCAACCCCGGCCTCTGGGAGGAGTAAGCCAGTTGCAGGCCAATGGTAACAAATCAAGGCTGGGTGTGGGGGAAAGTCCTCAGCCTGCTCTCCGAAAAAGACATCGGCAAAGTCCCAGTAAGGCGAAGGAGAACCTGGAGGAGGTTTGGCAGACTTCCAGGGGAGACGACATGAGACGAGTTATGCGGCTTATAGACAGGCAACGAGAGAGACACGCGGAACCCCCAACGCATGACTTCCACCTGTGCCTCCAATCCAAAGTCGTGGTAAGGACCTGCAGCCATTGGGAGGTCCCAGAAGGATTTCCGAGGAGGATCGAGGCAGGACAAGTTATTCGCAACGTCTCCTTGTGAAGAGCACCAATTTTTGCAAGAAGAGGAGGGGCCGTTACTGAGGCGGAATAGCGTCCTTGAGCATTCGCCACTGACCGAGTGCGACGACATGTTTTCTGCAGTGGGAGTCACCGTGAGAAAACTAAATCCTGGTCACAAGTTCGTGGCTATGAAGTTTTCCAGCCGATCCTGAGTTTTCGATAAAGTGCGGTGGGCCTGAAAGTGCGTCCGGAGAAGGCAACAAAATGTACGGGCAAATAGTCCGACGGGGAGAGTGGCCGTTTCTGAGATCTGACACCTAGGTAGCCTCTCCTACGAGCCCTAGGTGCGGAAGTTTCCCGGGCGCACCGGACGTCCCCAATGAAATGGCCAGAAAACCGCCACAATATAACAGAGCTTGCATCAACGACGCAGAGAACGTTCCTCCAGGGACAGGTGGGCTCTCTCGACCTGCATAGGTTCCTCATCAGAGGCCTGTTGGACGGAGAAGAAGGTGAAGCACGCTGGAACGTGGGAGCCAAGCGAGGGAGACGGCATGGACGGACTGTTTTCCCGTTGCAGGCGTGAGCTCTTGTTTGCCTTTCCGGCGAAGCGAATATCCACTCGGGTGGCCCAAATGGATAGATCATCCAAGGCAGCTGGAAGATCCCGAGCGGCGAAGCCTCGTCCTTGATTTCGCGCCCGAGAGCCTTGCCAAATGCGCCACCAATGCTTCGTTGTTCCAGTCCACTCCGAATCGAGAGTGCGAAACAGCAACACTGCACCGAATACTGACCGACTGTGGAGTCCGCCCTGACTAGCCGAGCAGCGCTGCGGGCCGCCATACGCCGAAGAAGTACGGCCCAGTTTCCTCATAGAAGATCGGATGCGGAAACCCCCGGAGGAACGTTTGGAAGGTCCCCGTCAGAGGATCCCCTCGATCCCATAGAGGCGAAGCCCAAGCCAAGGCTTCTCCATACAAGATGCTGATTATGAAGGCCAACCTGGCTCGCTCAATAAGGGCAATTGGAGCCCCATCATATTCGAGGTGGGATGGAGCACTGGCTGATGAACCCGCCTCGGCACTCTTCTTGGGGTCTCCATCGTAGCGTGAGGGAGTGGCAGATGCAGAGACGGTCCCTGAAGCCGATCATGGTAGAGCAATGGATGCGGAGGCAACGGATTGCAGGTGCAGAGGCCGGTAGCCGATGGAGGCAGACGAGTCCCCATTCTGCACATGGCCGCAAGCGGACGATGCGTGACATCTGCGGGCGACAGCTGTAGTGATTCCCGGAGATCAGGCAGATACCCTGGCGGAATCCATGGCCAGCTGTACTGTAACGTAGAGTGGATCCACTGGTCCAATGCAAGCATGAAAGCTCAACCACGCCAGGGACGGAGTCTAATAGCCCCCGTTTTCACCAAAGCCCGCCGCAAAGCGGATGGACTTGGCTGCGCGGCGTGAGGCACCACCAGGTCGTTACCCCCTGACCGTGACTTGCTTGCGATGGCGGCCGGGGTAACAGCTGGTACAGAAACTAACCGAGGCGTAGTCGGGAACAGGCAGAAGGCATGAGCAGGCAGCAGAGGTTCGTAGTCAGACGGTCAGTACGGTCCCAGGGCAGGGGCAAACAGGCCAAGGTCAGGAAACGTAAGCAAAGCGGACTGTTACAACGGTAATCAGACTGAACTCCAATACCTCTAACACAACGGAAAACACACCACCAGACTGGCAGAAGAACTGGGGGCGGATTACCTTAAATAGGAACCCACACGCCCGACTATAAAAAAATAAACCATTATCGGGACACTGGCCCTTTAAATATAAGAGAAGCCGGCGCGCCCGCGCGCCATAAGCGGCGGCCACGCGCGCGACGGCCGGGACAGCAGGTCTACGGCGTCACTGAGCGCGGCAGGTAAGAGATGCGCGCCGAGGCAGCAGAGGGTGGGTCGCGGGCCGCCGCAGCCGCGCGCCAGACCCCCTGCGAGCGGGGGATGTGGGGGTCGCGGGGGGCAGCGGAGCCCGCGACCCCCGTGACAGTAAGTGACTAGGTTCTGGGCGGGGGCGCCCTTTTTGGGTCGACTATCCTGCGTTCTTTCTTAGGATAAACAGGATATTGGTGCGGTCCTTTAGGGATAGTATAAATATTTTATATTGTATTTATTAAAGGTATGGTTTTTATATTGTCAATTTAAAAATATATCAGGAAGTTTAAGTGATTTTTGAGGGGTTGTATTGTCTTCCTAAAAAGGGGACAAATCCTTAAAATCACGGGCAAAATTCGCCACCCCCTTAAAAAATCACCTTGCTTTTGGGGTAATGACTTTCTTTAAAAACCTAAAAAATTTGAGCCCCTTTTCCCTGATTCAGCTGATCAAAAAGACAAATATTTCTCTGTTGGACATGTTCATAGGCATGTGTTTTCGGATATAAAAAAAAAAAAAAAAAAAAAAGACTAATGCCTCCTGTTGGCCCCCCATAGCCACATTAAGCATGCTTTATACCAAATGTGATTAAAATGTTGCTGGAGCTTTGCTTTGGATTGTTTTATTTCTTGAGACTGTCTACAAAAGACTCTGCTTCCCCAAGGTGAAATACAGCGAAGCGTAAACATGGGAAATTTTTGACCCTACAAAGATTTGCTCAAAACATGAACTTTTTTAAAAATCCAACTGTGAGTACTCGGAGTTAGACTTGGTCTCATAAATAAAGGGTCGCAAGTTCGACTCTTGCTGGAGCCTGCTCATTTATGCATGTTATTTTTACCTTTCTTTTTCCTGGGCTTCCTAAAAATCGGGGTAAAGGGTAATGGAAGTGTCGAAATTTTCTCTAAACCCGGCTATGGAGTTAACAACGAAGGGAAGGCTCTTTCTTTTTGTTTTGTGAAAAGATATTTTGAAGGTGCAAGAATGTCAAGCAAACCCTTTGACTCTTTAATCCTCTTCTTCAAATCAGTAGGTGGGTGTTTTTTAAAATAAAACATTAGGTTGGGTACACAAAAAATTCATGAATTTTTTCCAGCCAATGGTCGTGACCTCTTTCATTTCCTGCTAATCTACCCATAAAGAAGTAGCCAGATCGGAAAAGTTTCAAAATGGGTTAGTCACCTTCTTCTCCCCCCATGTATTTTTGTTTTGAACCCATCACAATACACTGGCTTTTAACCTGGCTTCATATTTCAGGGGTTAGACACTGGTCATGAAATGCAGTGGCAGAGTTAAATTTTCTCTGGACCCTTTCTAGCAAAATTTTTGAGGGGAAATGAAATTTTTTACAATCTTGAAAAATTAAACATTTCTTTAAAAAGGTTTTTTTCACTACAAAAATACTTTCCAAAAAGTAGAGAACACTTCCGGTTTCCGGGGACCGCCGTGAATGAACAGTATTAAGCTTCGGGGCGCATCGCCTCACCCCGACATTTTACCCAAAATTTAAACCCAAAGTAGCGTGGGAGTGAGTGGTTTGTGGACGGGGAACACCCCGATATCAAGAGGGCGGACCCGTCCCCGGGCCGAGTTCGAACTGCAGAACACAGCTCATAGGCATGGCGGGGGAAAAACCCCTCCTAAGGGACGCGCCACTCACCACGCTACCAGCAGCTACAAGAAGCCTTTCTCCCGGGGGACAGGTACTCTAGGGGGGCCTTTCAGCTCTATCGGCCCCCTCGCTCCAAAGGGCTCATAAAACCTTAACACCCAAGGCCGGGGGGGAAAAGGACCTCTGGTGGGCCCCCATTTTAGGAAATTTTTACCCCGCAAATCACAGGGGGTGCCTAAACTGCGGGCCGGGGTGACCGACATTCAACAAGGCATCCCAGAGGGGCCCCCCTCACCAGCCACTGCCAGGGGGTCCCACCTGCAAACCCCAAATCCATAGCCCCCACCAAGGAGGCGTGGGGTTTTTGCAAATACGCCGGGGGTCTTTTGGAGCCCCCCTCCCCCCTAACTCGGGACACAAAACAAAAGCAAAAAATCCCTCGCCAGCCCGTCCCTAGAACTGTTGCAGCAAGCATATACTTTATCCCAGAAGATCATACAGGCATCGATTGGTTCAGGCGCCCCTTTAAAAAACCATTAACTACCTGTCCCCCCTCCTTATCAAGGCATCTCCGGGCTCCCGGGGGGAACTCCTGTACGGGCACAAACAAGCAGCCACAGTTCCCGCGCATCCATTGATCTAAAACTAATCTCAAGAGCCATTTTAGGGAGAATTGGACCACTTAACCCCCTCTTTAAGTTCTAAAAAAGGGGACACCCTTCTAAAATCGCCCCCCGGGACAAGCAAGGTTCTTTTTGTTACTCCTAATTTTTTTCATTATACTGCTGGCCCGGGCATGGACCGCTACGCCAAAAAAGGGGGAATAAAAGTCGCAAAACAACGGGGTACGGGAAGCAAAGCTCCCTCCCCAACCGTGACCTCTCAACATGGTGGGGGTCGCAAATGGGATGCGCTTGCCTCGCAAGAATGAGGTCCCTTACCCCAATATCTGCAAGGGGGAATGCGAAATCTTTCGGAAGGTTTTCCCAAAAAAAAATAGCCACAAAAATTTGGCTCGAAAATAGCTCCAGATTTTCAAAAAACCGTGGAACACCATTGCTAACATTTTGTCAAAAAAAAACCGAATTACAGACCATACCACGAAAAGGGGAGTTAAGTTTCGGGTCAAACACTGGAAAGGGACTCAGACCTTGAGACCCAAATTAAGGGAGGTCTTACAATAAAAGAGACCCCCAAAAAAGTTTAAACCTAAACAGATCTAACGCAAAACTTAAGAATCTTGGGCTTCCAAGTCTATTCTACAAAACAATCTGCATAAATAGTAAAGAAAACCCCCCCCCCTCTAGGCTTGCCGGTAAATCACAGTAGAAAGGGCTCAGCTTTGGGCCCAATTTGGGGAGGGAGGGCCATTACCACCCAACCGAGACAGACCTAACAAGAAAAAGTCAATACCTAAATTTTTTGGAAAACAGAACTTCTGAGGGGATTAAAAGGGACAGATCAATTTTTTCTATTTCAAGCTGTTATAAATTTTCGAAGACTTTTTTAGCAGACGTGGCTAAACGACGTAGGGCTTTTGCAGGGATCTGACTGAACTATCCCCCAAACAGAAAATTCCCCTCTCTTATACCCAGCCTCCTCCCCAAATTTTTATAAAAATGAAAAACCTCCACTTTTATACCTTTTGCCCAATTCTTAAGGGTCCTGAAAGGTTTTTTAAAAAGGCAACCCAAAGGCTTTTTTAAAATTTATTTTTATAAAAACTAAGTGATTACATAAAACAAAAAAAGATAGGTGATTTGTGTATACTTCTGCATAATATAGATTTCAAACAAACCCGTTTACTTTAATTTAATTAAAAAAGGGAAAGCACAAAAAACCCCCCTCCTCCCCGGGCTCCAAACCTGACAAAGGGGCCACCGATGAATCATAAGGGAAAGCACTCACACTTTCATATGATACAATACAATAAAACACTGCAACCTTCCCCCCAAGAATCCTCAAAGCCCTATGGGAGGGGCCATAGCTAATACAATACTCATCATATACACTGCACGCGTAAAGCATCTGAATCTATTCTCCTCACC
>JAODAL010084702.1:0-10834 GCA_025379985.1 Phyllomedusa bahiana
CGTAGGCCGATCCCTGGTCAGAGAGGTGAGAACGTTGCTTTTCCCGCTGTCTGCACGGTGTGGATCATGCGCTCTGCCGCGGTCTCTGATCGCAGCCGCCTGCCGGTAGGTGTTTATAAACACGAAGACGTCGTCCACCCCTGAGAAACGAGCCACAAGATGAGGAAGTGCAAGACGTTCACCTGTTATATTAATGCACGAAACTGCCACAAGTTGGCGTATTCTCAGCCCGATATCAGGCGCAGCCCCGCTCGCATCAGTACAAAGCCTCTCGCACTCCAGTATCAGGCGCAGCCCCGCTCGCATCAGTGCAAAGCCTCTCGCACTCCAGTATCAGGCGCAGCCCCGCTCGCATCAGTGCAAAGCCTCTCGCACTCCAGTATCAGGCGCAGCCCCGCTCGCGTCAGTGCAAAGCCCTTCGCACTCCAGTATCAGGCGCAGCCCGCTCGCATCAGTGCAAAGCCTCTCGCACTCCAGTATCAGGCGCAGCCTCGCTCGCATCAGTGCAAAGCCTCTCGCACTCCAGTATCAGTGCAAAGCCTCTCGCACTCCAGTATCAGTGCAAAGCCTCTCGCACTCCAGTATCAGTGCAAAGCCTCTCGCACTCCAGTATCAGTGCAAAGCCTCTCGCACTCCAGTATCAGTGCAAAGCCTCTCTCTCTCCTGTTTCAGTGCAAAGCCTCTCGCACTCCAGTATCAGTGCAAAGCCTCTCGCACTCCAGTCTCCGAGCAAAGACTCTCGCACTCCAGTATCAGGCGCAGCCCCGCTCGCGTCAGTGCAAAGCCTCTCGCACTCCAGTATCAGGCGCAGCCCCGCTCGCATCAGTGCAAAGCCTCTCGCACTCCAGTATCAGGCGCAGCCCCGCTCGCATCAGTACAAAGCCTCTCGCACTTAAGTATCAGGCGCAGCCCCGCTCGCATCAGTGCCAAGCCTCTCGCACTCCAGTATCAGCGCAGCCCCGCTCGCATCAGTGCAAAGCCTCTCACACTCCAGTATCAGGCGCGGCCCCCGCTCGCTTCAGTGCAAAGCCTCTCGCACTCCAGTATCAGGCGCAGCCCCGCTCGCATCAGTGCAAAGCCTCTCGCACCTCCAGTATCAGTTGCAAAGCCTCTCGCACTCCAGTATCCAGTGCAAAGCCTCTCGCACTCCAGTATCAGTGCAAAGCCTCTCGCACTCCAGTATCAGTGCAAAGCCTCTCGCACTCCAGTATCAGTGCAAAGCCTCTCGCACTCCAGTATCAGGCGCAGCCCCGCTCGCATCAGTGCAAAGCCTCTCGCACTCCAGTATCAGGCGCAGCCCCTGCTCGCGACAAGGCAAAGCTCTCGCACTCCAGAATCAGTCGACAGCTCCGCTGCCGCATAGTGCAAAGCTCTCGCACTCCAGTAAATGTGCAAAGCCTCTCGCATCCAGTATCATGCAAAGCCTCTGCGCACTCCAGTATCAGTGCAAAGGCCTCTCGCACTCCATACAGTGCAAAGCCTCTCGCACTCCAGTAATCATGCAAAGGCCTCTCGCACTCCATATCATGCAAAGCCTCTCGCACTCCCAGTATCAGTGCAAAGCCTCTCGCACTCCAGTATCAGTGCAAAGCCTCTCGCACTCCAGTATTCAGTGCAAAGCCTCGTCGCACTCCATATCAGTGCAAAGCCTCTTCGCACTCCAGTACCATGCAAAGCCTCTCGCACTCCCAGTATCAGTGCAAAGCCTCTCGCACTCCAGTATCAGTGCAAAGCCTCTCGCACTCCAGAATCAGTGCAAAGCCTCTCGCACTTCAGTATCAGTGCAAAGCCTCTCGCACCCAAGTATCAGTGCAAAGCCTCTCGCACTCCAGTATCAGTGCAAGCCTCTCGCACTCCAGTACAAGTGCAAAGCCTCTCGCATCATCCAGTATCAGTGCAAGCGTCTCGCACACCAGTATCAGTGAAAAGCAAAAAAACAAAGCCTCGTCGCGACTACCATTTATCCGAGCAAAGCCTCACGCACTCCCAGTATCAGTGCAAAGCCTCTCGCACTCCAGTATCAGAGCAAAAGCCCTCTCGCACACCAGTATCAGTGCAAAGCCACTCGCACTCCAGTAATCAGTGGCAAAGCCTCTCGCACTCCAGCTACCAGTGCAAAGCCTCTCAGCACATCCATTATCAGTGCAAAGCCTCTCGCACTCCAGTAATCATGCGCAGCCACGCCGCTCTGCATCAGTTGCAAATGCCTCTCGCACTCCCAGTATCAGGCGCAGCCCCGCCCCCTGCATCGAGGGCAAACCTCTCGCACTCCAGTATCAGGCCGCAGCACCCCGCACTGCGACAGCTGCAAAGCCTCACTCTACTCCATTATCAGGCTGCAGCCACGCGCGCTCCATCAGTGCAAAGCCTCTCGCACTCCAGTATCAGGCGACGAGCCCCGCTCCGCCTCCATGCAAAGCCTCTCGCACTCCAGTAGCAGCGCAGCCCCGCACGCTTCATGCAAAGCCTCTCGCACTCCAGTATCAGGCGCAGCCCCGCTCGCATCAGTGGCAAAGCCTCTCGCACCCAGTATCAGGCGCACCTCGCTCGTTGCCCCCCCCACCCACCGTCTCCCCCTCCCCCCCCCCCTCCAGCCCCTCCAACCATCATCTCATCTCTCTACCCCTCACCCCCCCCTCACGCCCCCCGCCCAACCCCTCATCCTCCCGGCCGTGGCCCCCCCGCCCCCCCCCCCACCCCCCCCGCACCCCCCCCCCCACCCCCCCCCCCGGTCGCAATCAGTGCAAAGCCTCTCCGCACTCCAGTATCAGTGCAAAGCCTCACGCACTCCAGTATCAGTGCAAAGCCTCTCGCACAGACCAGTTATCAGGCGCAGCACCTCGCTCGCATCAAGTGCTAAGCCTCTCCACTCCAGTATCAGTGCCAAGCCTCTCGCACTCCAGTATCAGTGCAAAGTCCTCTCGCACTCCGTTATCAGTGCAAAGGCCTCTCGCACTCCAGTATCAGTGCAAAGCCTTCTCGCACTCCAGTATCAGTGCAAAGCCCTCTCGCAACTCCAGTATCAGTTCAAAGCCTCTCGCACTCCAGTATCATGCAAATCCTCTCGCAATCCAGTATCAGTGCAAAGCCTCTCGCACTCCAGGAACAGTGCAAATCTCTCGCACTCCAGTAATCAGTGCAAACCTCTGCACTCCCCAGTATCAGTGCAAAAGCCTCTCCACTCCAGTATCAGTGCAAAGCCTCTCGCACTCCAGTATCAGTGCAAAGCCTCTTCGCACTTCCATATCAGTGCAAGCCTCTCGCACTCCCAGTATCAGTGCAAAGCCTCTCGCACTCCAGTATCAGTGCAAAGCCTCTCGCACTCCAAGTATCATGTAAAAGCCTCTCGCACAATCCAGTTTCAGTGCAAAGCCTTCTCGCACGGGTCCATATCAGAGCAAAGTCCTTCTCGCACTCCAGTAATCAGTGCAAAGCCTCTCAGCACTCCATAAATCAGTGCAAAGCCTCTCCGCACTCCATTAATCAGTGCCAAAGCCTCTCGCACTACCAGTATCAGGCGTCACCCCGGCACGCATCAGTGCAAAGCCCTCTCGCACTCCAGTAAACAGCTCAGCCCCGCCTCGCATCAGTGCAAAGCCTCTCGCACTCCAGTTATCAGGCTACAGCCCCGCTCCGCATCAGTGCAAGCCTCTCGCACTCCAGTATCAGGCAACAGCCCCGCTCGCTCAGTGCAAAGCCTCTCGCACTCCAGTATCAGGCGCAGCCCCGCTCGCATCAGTGCAAAGGCCTCTCGCACTCCAGACGGCACAGCCCCGCTCGCATCAGTCAAGCACTCGCACTCCAGTATCAGCGCAGCCCCGCTCGCATCAGTGCAAAGCCTCTCGCACTCCAGTATCAGGCGCAGCCCCCTTCGTTATCAGTGCAAAGCCTCTCGCACACCAAGTACAGGCGCGGCCCCCGCTTCGCAACAGTGCAAAGCCCTCGCATCTCCAGTAATCATGCGCAGCCCCGCTCGCATCATGCAAGAGCCTCTCGCACTCCCAGTAAATCAGGCGCAGCCCCGCTCGCATCATTGCAAAGCCTCTCGCACTCCGTATCAGGCGCAGCCCCGCTCGCATCAGAGCAAAGCCTCTCGCACTCCAGTAATCAGGCGCAGCCCCGCTCGCGTCAGTGCAAAGCCTCTCGCACTCCAGTATCAGGCGCAGCCCCGCTCGCATCAGTGCAAAGCCTCCGCACTCCAGTATCAGTGCAAAGCCTCTCGCACTCCAGAATCATGCAAAGCCTCTCGCACTCCAGTATCAGCGCAGACCCGCTCGCAACAGTACCAAAGCCTCTCGCACCTCAGTAACAGGCGCGCCCCGCCTCGCATCAGTACAAAGCCTCCTCGCACTCCAGTATCAGGCCGCAGCCCCCGCCTCAGCATCAGTGCAAAGCCTCTCGCACTCCAGTATCAGGCGCAGCCTCGCTACGCATCAGTGCAAAGCCTTCTCGCACTCAGTATCAGTTCAAAGCCTCTCTACACCAGTATTAGTGCAAAGCCTCTCGCACTCAGTATCAGTGGCAAAGCCGCTCGCACTCCAGTATCAGTGCAAAGCCTCTCGCACTCCAGTATCAGTGCAAAGCCATCTCGCAACTCAGTATCAGTGCAAAGCCTCTCGCACTCCAGTATCAGTCAAAGCCTCTCGCACTCCAGTATCAGTGCAAAGCCTCTCGGCACACCAGTATCAGAGCAAAGCCTTCGCACTCCAGTATCAGTGCAATGCCTCTCGCACTCCATATCAGTGCAAACCTCTCGCACTCCAGTATCAGTGCAAGCCTCTCCCCCCCCGCACTCCAGTATCAGTGCAAAGCCTCTCGCACTCCAGTAATCAGTGCAAAGCCTCTCGCACTCCAGTACAGGCGCAGCCCCTCTCGCGTCCAGTGCAAAGCCTCTCTCACTCAGAATCAGGCGCAGCCCGCTCCGCATCAGTACAAAAGCCTCTCCACTCCAGTACAGGCATCAGCCGCCGCTCGCAACAGGTACAAAGCCTTCTCGCACTCCAGTATCATGCGCATTATGCGGTGCCCCTGCACTGTGTAAAGCGCCTGATTTCGGGGGCCGCTGGAGAGTCGCACTAAACCGTACAGAGCTGCACATTTATATGACTCAGAGCGGCAGATTCCCGGCCATTACTGCTGGACAAGGAGAGACCTTTACATAGGGGCACCTGAGCCTGAAGTGTCGCCCAACGCCTAGATGCGTCTGGTTTATGACCCCGTAAGGAGGAACGAGGTTTCATAGATCAGCCGCATTCTATGTGTGAGACTCATTGCTGTGAGAGGTGAGGAGACTGCCGCTGCAGTCTAGCCTGTTGTGTGGACTCCATGCTGTGAAGGGGAGAGGATGCCGCCTGCGTCTACACCTGTGTGCGAGACTCATGCTGTGAAGGGGAGGAGGATGCCGGTGGCATTCTATGCCTGTGTGCTTGACTCATGTGTTAGAGGGGAGGATGATGCCGTGCAAGTCCCTAAGCCTGTTGAGCGAGACTCATGCTGTGAGAGGGGAGGAGGATGCCGTGGCAGTCCAATGCCTGTGTGCGAGACTCATGCTGTGAGAGGGGAGGAGTTGGCCCCTTCAGTCTCTCAGTGGAGAATGGAGGTGGAGCATCATAGAAGCAGAAGATTGGCTCACAGCAGTCCTGTAATATAATTAAGAGCCCGCTGCACTGGTGTCCATATAGTGCACAGCACACTGTGTAAGCCCACTGCACCCGGTGTCATATAGTGCACCTGCACACTTTGGTAGAGCCCACTGCACCCCGTGTCATAGTGCACTGCACACTGTGGTAGAGCCCACTGCAAGTCCCGTTTGTACATAGTGCACTGCACACTGTGTAGAGCCCACTGCACCGTGTCCATATAGTGCACTGCACACTGTGTAGAGCCCACAGCACCCGGTTTCATATAGTGCACTGCACACTGTGTAGAGCCCACTTGACCCGGTGTCATATATGCACTGCACACTGTGTAGAGCCCACTGCACCCGGTGTCATATAGTGCACAGCACACTGTGTAGAGCCCACTGCACCCGGTGTCATATAGTGCACTGCACACTGTAGAGCCTGCTGCACCTGGTGTACTACAGTATACAGAAACACGTGTAGAGCCCACTTCACCTGGTGTCATATAGTGCACAGACCACTGTGTAAGAGCCTACTGTTGGCTCTGATGGTCACTATGGGCTCTGGTTGGTCACTATGGGCTCTGACCGGTCACTATGGGCTCTGGTTTGTCACTATGGGCTCTGACCGGTTACTATGAGCTCTGATTGGTCGCTATGGACTCTGGTTGGTTGCTATGGGCTCTGTTGGTCTTACACCCAGACAAGTTTTCTCATTGACCTCCTCAATCCGAGCTGTTAACAATTGCAGTTTGGAGCCGCGGCGCCTCTTCTCAGGTGCAGTAGGTCTATGGACAATTCGGTCTCGCAATCCATCTGTACTATACAATCACTGATCAGGATGCATCAGACTCCGGAAACACTCACCGATCCAACGTGACGAACGCCGCCACCCGGCCATTGAGGATCGCCCAGGTACTGTTAATCCTAAAGGCCACAGATACATGAAGAGGGCCACCAGGCAACTGAGGCAATGCTGGCGATCCGAAGAAAGGTGAGGAACGCTGCGGCAAAAAGAAACGTGTCACAACACAGACAACCTGCCAATCTGACCAAATGGTGCCCGATAAGGACACTGACAGGTTCAGCTGGTGAAATTGTAGGTGCCCCGAGCTAACCCCCCAAAACAGGTCCGAATATGAGAGACGATGAGAAGAAGCAGAGAAAAGAGGAACGAGACACTGGAGGAGAAAAAACAGGATTACAAAGAGAGAAAGCAATGGGAAGAAATAGAGAGGAAGAGAGGGCAGAGGGCCCGGGACACCACGGAGGGAGGGGCAGAAGCGGACACCATGAGGGGGACACGTTACCGAGAAGGAGGTGAGGATGTAGACCAGGGCAGCAATGCAGCTGCTGCTGATGAAGGCCAGGAGCATGTCATTGTTGAATGTTCTCCTCACTTCGTAGTCGAACAGGTCGTCCCCGCCTTAACACCTGCACTTGCTGACAACATCCAAATGGAGAAACAAAAACTTTATTACAACAGAAAAAAACATTGCAAAAATGTCACAGAAGTGATTCTTCTTACACACAGAAGAGTAACCCGCGCTGAGACCCGACGGAGGCGACCCGACTCAGCCCTACGGGCGGGGACCCCCGACTCAGCCCACGTGCGGGGACCCGACTCAGCCCTACGGGCTGGGACCCGGACGCAGCCCTACGGGGGGGACCCGACCTCATCAGCCGCGTCGGCGGGGACCCGACCTCAGCCCTACGGGCGGGACCCGGACTCAGCCCTAACGGGCGGGGACCCGGACTCAGCCCTACGGGCGTGGGACCCGAATCCCCCTACGGGCGGGGACCCGGACACAGCCCTACGGGCGTGGACCCGGACTCAGCCCTACGGCGGGACCCGGACCAGCCCTACTGCGGGGACCCGGACTCAGCCCTACGGGCGGGGAGCCCGGCACTCACCCGTACGGGCGCGGACCCGGACTATACAGCCCTACGGGCGGGGAATCCCGACTTAGAGGTTGTAGACTCATCAGAAGGTTTTTAGAGGCTGAGACTGAATCAGAAGATTTTCAGAGGCTGTAGGCTCATAGGAAGGTTTCTTGAGGACTTGTAGACTCCAGCATAAGGTATTCTGAAGGCTGTAGGACTCATCAGAAGGATTATTATTAGAGTTGTAGACCTCAGCAGAAGGTTTTTTAGAGGTTATAGAACTCATCAGAAGGTTTTTTAGAGGCTGTAGACTTACCAGAAGTTTTTTTTTTTTTTTTACTGCCACAGATCCCCACCAGAAGGCTTCTTAGGGCTGTAGACCCTTCCTGATTATTTGTCAGAGTTCTTAGAATCATTAAAATTGTTTCAAGCCTGTAAAATTCATGGGGACATTTGTCATGCCGCTCTTCTCGTATAACAATGTATTTGCCGAGAGATTCCCAGAAATGAGAAATAATCATTTTTCTTGAAACGTTTTCCCAATCTCTTGTACAAACGAGACAAAAATACAGAGGAACATTGAGCCGGTGGGTGCGGAGAGCGCGGCTCCACCTGATAACAACTCACAATCAGATCAGTGAAGGATTTGGGGGATTTCAGCTCCGCAGTCCTGGGCTCCTGAACCGAAGAAAACGTCAAGGGACAAAACCCTGAACAGGAGGCAACATGGTGGGAAGCGCGGGGCTCGCAGGAAGGCAGCTCCACAGCCGGCCAGCGGGGGCGCGCATGAGCACAGCCCAATGCACTTTATTGCAGCTCTAATCATTTACTGGCGACTTTTACTGCCCTTGTTAATGGATGTTCGGATCCCACTTAATGGGTTTGAGGTCTCACTAATTTTATCTATGAGGCCCAGCATTGGGAAAACGAGGTCCCTTTCAATAACGGTCCCATCACAGAGAAAGCATAACGAGAGCACCGCTTCACCCAGGAATGTACTGCACTTTCATCCATCTATATGAACAGTCAGGAAGCATCATCTTGCACCAACGCATCCAGCCGGGCACAGACCAAGGCGGGGTTGGGGTCCTTCTGGGTTTCTGCTATCACAGCCATATCTAGGGGTGCATGGGTGCTGCCCGCGCAATAAAAGTGGGTATAGGGTGCTGTCAGAGTAACAGGGGTGCATGTGGTGCTGACCGCGCTACACAGGGGTATAAGGTGCAGTCTATAATAGCAGGGCATAGGGAACAAACAACCCACATAACAGAATGGGGGGCATGAGGTACAGCCCGATTAACAGTAGAAGACCGGTGGGGTGCAGTCCCTGTGTAACAGGGGGGTGCAAAAAGGGCCCCCGCTAACACAGGGGTATAAGGTGCAGTCCTATAGTGGGGAGGGCCATAGGTGCAACCCGCAAAACAGAAGGGGGTCATTGGGTACAGTCTCTTTACAGAGAGGTATGGGGTCAGTCTGCATTGCAGGGGGAAAAAAAAAAATATCTAGAAGCCCCTGGTACACTGGTACTACCCCTTTAGGGTGGTAAAAAAAGGTCTGCAAGTCCTGTATACACTGGTATCATCCCTGTATGACATAAATACAGGCTGCAGAGCCTGGGGTACACGGGTGTCTCCCACATAGGGTCTTTGAAGGGGGTAATATACAGTCGGCAGAGCCTTGTACACTGTGTCTCCATTTAAATGGCACTGAAATGGAGTAATATCAGTCGTAAAAAGTTAAAGCACAACGCCAAAAAATAAGAGAGCTGCGAAAAAAAAGTCAAGGGATTACTCTGCCTATTTTCCCAAACTTAAATTTCCATTATATATAGAAAAAAAATACACCACGCTAACTCTTTTATATGTCTCCCAACTAAATGTAGCAACTTTCCAGAAAAAAAAACTCAAAAATTCACTGTTGATTGAAGAATGGTGAACACCCGATCCAGGTTAGTCCACAATCAGCTCTTCTACCCCCTAATCAACCCCGTACTCAAACTAAAGGTCGTTATAAAATACACAAAAAAGCCCAAAAAATTACAAAAACTCTTGCAACGACCAAAACTCTTTCCATAAAATGCACCGTCGATTATATCCACGCGATCCACTTTACTGACAAAGAAAGGGGAAGGAACATTCGTGTTCAAATTAAACCCAAAAGCCTCCGGCCGGCACGCTCAATATCCAACACGTAAAAACAAACTGGCAGACTAAGGTGACTCACCTAACTAAGAAACTTGTCCAATATAAAAGTACCAACGCGTTTCAGAAGAAATCACGGCTTCCTTTCATCAGGGCTTTTGGAATTGCCCAAGCTAGCAAATACCCCCCCTTTCTTCTGTCTTTTAGATGAAAGCGATTAGATGTAAATAAAAAAAATTTTTAATCTTTTTATCAAAATATTTAAAAAATTTTACTAAATTCTCACTAGTATTAATAATCCTTAGGCCAAAGTTCACACGGCTTTAAAAGGGCCTATTTTTGGCCTTAAATTACCGCCGAAATGCGCCAATTAAAGGCCGAAAACGGCCCATTCATTACGGAATTCACAGTTTTCATAGAGAACTTGGATTACGTCTCCTCTCCCCGCCCCGGCAAGCCCCGGGCGGGGAGAAATTGACATGTCACTTTCTAGCGGGGTATACGCGCCCCTAGCATGAAGTAAAGGGCCGACGAAGTGCCCGGCCCCCTGCTTACTCCCCCGCCCCCCGCCCCGCCCCCCGTCCACCCGGGCGTAATTCGGGGGGAAATTACGTCCCGCAAAAAGCCTTTTGAACATAGCCTAAAATTAATAAATCCCAAAGATCAAAAATAATAATAGTGATAATCCCTAAAAAAAAAATATATGCAAATACCAAAACATGCATTTTGGGTTTCCTATTTAAAAACAAAAATTTTCAATGTCAACTTAAGGCCTTTTTGGGACCTGAATTTTAAAATTAAAAATCCATTTTTTTTTCTATCCTAGACATCTTAACCAAAAAATCCCCCTTTCCCCATCCTAATTTAACTTTTTTCAATTTTCCCAAAAAAATTTTCATTTTTTTTTGGGATTCTCATGCAGGGACAAAAAAGTCTGGATATGGATGTCCTAAAAACCCTCCCCTGAATGTTTTAAAAAAAGTTCTCCTCAAACGAACATATAATGGGCGTTTTGTCCTACCTATATAATTTTTTCACATGGGCATATATCGCATATATTACATAATTTGGTTTGACATGTAATAATCTTTAATTTCAAAACGTTTAGAAGTAGTTCCCTTACTAAAATTTAAAATTTTACTTTTTTTTCATGGGAACGTCGGCATCATAACAATACCACATGAAAAAA
>JAODAL010084703.1:0-10833 GCA_025379985.1 Phyllomedusa bahiana
ACCCCCCTGGCCCCTTGGCTCCCGACCTCACCCCTGTGCTATTCCCCGCTGCCAAAGGGGCCCTACGACCCATTTCCCGGTGCGCCCTGCCTGACCCCAAGTTACGCCCCCTTTTTTTTTAACGATGATGAAGCCCCCTTTCCTCAAACGGCCCCCCAAATTCGGGGTATATCCCTCATTATTTTGTGTTTTTATCGGGCAAAAAGCTGTCCTCTTTCACCGGTTTTTGGTATGCAAAAGGGGTGACCCCTCACAAAATGACCCCCCATGGCCCCCCCCTAACATCTATACTTTGCCGCCCACTGCCCAAAAAAAAGGGGAAAATTTGGCCCCCTTTTTTCGGGTGCCAAGTAGCTGTGGAAATGCCCCCTCAAAATTTTTCATCCTCGCTGTTTTAAATGGCGTGAGCCCCAAACCCCAAAGTAGATCTCTGGCCCGAGGGAAAATGGATGGGACAGAGGGGGGGTTTAGGCAGGGAGAGCCCCTTTAACCCCCCCCCCGGGCCCAAGGCCCAAAAAAGGGTTTTTGGGGACGTTCCCCCCGATCTTGGGGTTTGGGGGGGGAGATGTCATTGGGAGGGGAAGTGGAATGACCTATTAACCAATCAAGGGAAATTTGGGGTTTTTGTCAGTACACGGCCCCCTTAAAAGAAGCGGCAGTTGGGCCTCAGAGGGGACCCCCGTGCGGATCCCCTTGGCCTTTTGCTGGGACCTGCTACAGGAATGTTTTTTCCTCTGCCCCTCGCCGTGGGAAGAGCCGCCCCCTTTTCCCGCCAGAAATCCCTTTTTTTTTCTAAAATGTTCAGGAAAAGTTTGATGAAGATATCTGTTTTTTTAAAATCCCCCACCCTGTTTTTTTGACGCAAAATGAACCCCCTAAGAAATTGGGTAAAAAAATTTGGGTATAAATTTGGGTTCCCCCAATGGGCGGAAAAATTGATTGTATGTGCCGTTTAAAAAATCGTGTTTTTTAAGAATAAAAAAAAACAAAAAGTTAATTAACCCTTGGGATATGAAATTTTGTTACAAAATTTTTTTTGGGCGGTGAAAAAACAAAGTTTTTTTACTTTAGTACAACAGCAGAAAAAATGCTTAATTAAACCCCGGAAAGTAAATTGCCCCAAAATAATTGAGCAGTCAAAATAATAGCTTTTTAGGGTGTTACAATTTGGTTTTTTTCCCTTCTAACAACAAAAAAAAAATTGTAAATTTAAAACCCTTGCTTTTGGGGAAAAAATGCTAAGGAAAATTGTATTTTTTGGCGGGTTTAAAAAAAACGGTTTCTTGGAGTCACAACCCGCAGCAGAAACCCCGTTAATTAACCCCTGGATGTAAAATTTCGCAAAAGAATTGAGCAGCCGGAAACTACTAGCTTTGTAGGTGTTTTCAATTGGTGTTTTTTTCCTTAAAAAACAAGAGAAAAAAATTTTAATTAACCCTTTGCTTTTAATTATGCTACAAAGGAAAAAATTTTATTTTTTGGCGGGTTTAAAAAGACGGGTTTTTTTTGGGGTCACAACAGAGCAGAACAACGCTTAAATTTAACCCCTGGATGGAAAAATTTCGCAAAAAAAATTGAGCAGCCGGGGAAATACTAGCTTTTTAGGTGTTACAATTGGGGTGTTTTCTTCGCTTTCCAACAAAAAGAAAAAAATTGAAAATTTTCCTTCGCCTTTTGAATTTTTGCTAAGGGGGAAAAATTGGTTTTTTTGGGGGTGAAAAAGACGGGTTTCCTTTAAATACAAAAAGCAACAAAAACAAGCTTAATTAAACCCCCGGATGTAAAATTTTCGCAAAAAAAATTTTAGCAGCGGGTAAATACTTTTTTGTAGCGTTTTCAAATTGCCCTGTTTTCTACGCACACAAAAAGAAAAAAATTGTAAATTAAAAACCCTCGTTTTTGAATTTGCTACAGGAAAAATTGGGATTTTTTTTTTGGGGTGAGAAAAACCCGGGTTTCCCTTTGGAAATCAAAAACAGCAGCAGAACAACGCTTAAAATTAAAACCCCCGGATGGAAAAATTTCCAAAAACATTGGAGAGCCAGAAAAATACTAGCTTTTGTAAACGTGTTACAATTGGTGTTTTTCCAAAACAAAAGAAAAAAATTGTAATTAAACCCTTTGCTTTTGAATTTTTGCTACAGGAAAATTTTATTTTTTTTGGGGGTGAAAAAGACGGTCTAAATTTTTGGGCACCAAAACACAAAAAACTTTTATTTTAAACCCCTGGGTTAAATTTGCCCCAAAAAAATTGAGAGCCGGAAATATTGCTTTGTAGCTTTTACAAATTTTGTGTTTTTACCTACCCCAACAAGAGAAAAAAATTTTAATTAACCCTTCCCTTTGTGAATTATGGGACGGAAAATTGTATTTTTTTTTGGTGAAAAAAGACAGTTTCTTGGAGTCCACCCAAAAAAACAAAACAAACTTAAAAAACCATAGGTTTTAAATTTGGGGAAAAGAATTTAGCGCCGGAAACTACTAGCTTTTTTAGCGTGTTACAATTGTGTGTTTTTTTAAGCTACACAACAAGAAAAAAAATGTAATTTTTAAACCCTTGGTTGTGAATTTTTTGCTACCCGGAAAATTTTTATTTTTTTTTTTTGGGGAAAAAAACGGTCAAATTTTTTTCCCCACAGCACAAAAAAAAATGCTTAAATTAAACCCCCCGGATGTAAATTGCGCCAAAAGAAATTTAGGCCCGGGGGAAACTATAGCTTTTTAGCGTGTTACAATTGCGTGGTTTTTCTTTCGTACACAAAAAAGAGAAAAAAAAGTAATTAACCCTTCGCTTGGGGAAATTTTGCAAAGGAAAATTTTTATTTTTTTGGGGGTGAAAAAGCGGTTTCTTGGAGTCAAAAAAAGCAGCAGAACAAGGGTTAAAATTAAACCCCCCGGATGTAAATTTCCCCAAAAGAAATTTAAAAAGCCCGGGAAAATATAGCTTTGGGGTTTCGTGTTACAATTGCGTGTTTTCTTTTCACTACCAACAAGAGAAAAAATTGTAATTAACCTTCGTTTGTGAGCCCATGTACAGGAAAATTGGATTTTTTTTGGGGGGTGAAAAAAGGGCGGGTTTTTTTGGGGTACGACGGCAGAACCCAAAGTTTAAATTTAACCCCCGGATGTTTAAAATTTCACAAAAGAATTGAAAAAGGCCCCGGGAAAATAATAGCTTTTGTTTTCGTGTTTTCAATTGGTTTTTTTTTCTCATACACAAAAAGGGGGAAAAATTTGTAATTAAACCCTTGTTTATGTAGTTTTGCTAAGAAAAAAATTTTTTTTTTTGGCGGTTTAAAAAAGGGCGGGCTATTTTTTGTCACCAAGCAAAAAAAAAACCCCTTTTTAACCCCCGGATGTAAATTGGAAAATTTAAAAAAGCAGCCGGAAATTTCTTAGTTTGTTTTGCGTGTTTTCTTTCAGGTTTTTTACGTACAACCCAAAAAGAGAAAACATTGTTTAAATTTAAACCATCCCTTTTTTGAATTAATGTACAGGAAAATTGTAAATTTTTTGGCAGGAGAAAGCGGTTTTTTTGGAGTCCCCAAAAAGCGCAGAACAATGCTTAATTTAACCCCCGGTTGTAAATTGCCCCCAAAAAAATTGAAACACCCCAAACTTAAATTTCTTTGTTTGCGTGTTTCCCCCTTTGGGGTTTTTACGCTTAACCCAAAAAGAGAAAAAAATGTAATTAACCCCTTTGCTTTGAATTATGCTAAGGAAAATTGTATTTTTTGGCAGGGGAAAAAACGGGCTTTTTTGCCATTTACACAAAAAACAACGTTTTAAAAAATTAAAACCCCCGGTTTTAAAAATTTGGGGAAAAAAATTTAGAGCCCGGGAAAAAAATTGCTTTTTTAGGTGTTTACAATTGGTGTTTTCTTGTAACAACAAGAAAAAAATTGTAAAAAACCCTTGTTTTGTGAATTATGCTACAGGAAAAAAATTTTAGTTTTGGTTTGGGGAAAAAAACAGTTTTCTTGGGGTCCAACAGCAGCAGAAAAAACGCTTAATTAATCCCTGGATGTAAATTGCGCAAAAAAAATTGAGCAGCCGGAAAATACTATTTTTTCGTGTTTTCAATTTTCGTTTTTCTACGCTACACAAAAAGAGAAAAAATTTAATTAACCTTCGTTGTGAAAATTTTGCACAGGAAAATTTTATTTTATGGCGGGGGGGAAAAAAAACGGTTTCTTGGGGGTCACAACACAGCAGAACAAGCTTTTTAAATTAAACCCCCGGATGTAAAAATTTCGCAAAAAAATTGAAAAAAGCCGGAAATTTCTGCTTTGTTTGGTGTTACAATTTCGTGTTTTTACCTACACAACAAAAAGGAAAAAAATTTGAATTAAACCCCACGTTTGTGGAAATTTTGGGTACAAAGGGAAAAAAATTTTTTTGGTGGTTTAAAAAAAAAAGTTTTTTGGAGTCAAACAGCACAGAACAACGCTTAAAATTAAACCCCTGGGTGTAAATTGGCCAAAAAAAGAAAATTTAGCGCCGGAAAAAAATTGCCCTTTTAGCGTGTTACAATTTTCGTGTTTTTTACGCTACACAACAAGAAAAAAATTGTGTTAAAAAAAACGTTTGTGAATTTTGCTAAAAGGGAAAATTTTTTTTTTTTGGAGTGAGGGGAAAACGGTTTCCCTTTGGGGTACAAAAGGGAGCAGGGAAAAACGTTAACTAACCCCCGGGGTAAATTGCCAAAAAAGGGAATTAGCCCCCGGGAAAATACTGCTTTTGGGAGGTGTTACAAATTTGGGGTTTTCACTACCAAAACCCAAAAAGAGAAAAAAATGTAATTAACCTTCGCTTTTGTATTATGCTAAAGGAAAAATTTTTTTTTTTTGGGGGAAAAAAAAAAGGCTTTTTGCCACCACAGAAAAAAAACAACGCTTAATTAAACCCCGGATGTTAAAATTTCGCAAAAAGGGAATTGAGCCGCCGGAAACTACTAGCTTTGTTGGTGTTTTCAATTGCTTTTTTTCTTTGCTAACACAAGAGAAAAAATTGTAATTAACCTTTGTTGTGAATTTGCAAAAAAATTGTATTTTTTTTTGGGGGTGAAAAAGGGGGTCAAATTTTTTCCAAAATCACAAAAACCCAAAGCTTAATTAACCCCTGGATGTAAATTTTCGAAAAGAATTGAGCAGCCGGAAAAATACTCGCTTTGGGAGGGGTTACAATTTCTTTTTTTTACCCACACAACAAAGGAAAAAAATTTTTAATTTTCCCTGTTTGTGAATTAAAGTTCCCGGAAAAAATTTTTTTTTTGGCAGTGGAAAGACCGGTTTTTTTTGGGTCCCCCAAAAGCAGGGGGAACAACGCTTAATTAACCCCCCGGGTGTAAAATTTCGCAAAATAATTGAGCAAGCCGGAAACTACTAGTTTTTGTAGCGTGTTACAATTGCGTGTTTTCTACGCTACAACACAACGAGAAAAAAATGTAATTAACCTTCGCTTGTGAATTATGCTACAGGAAAATTTTATTTTTTTGCGGTGAAAAAGACGGTCTATTTTTGTCACCACAGCACAAAATCAACGTTTAATTAACCCCTGAAAGTAAATTGCGCAAAAGAATTGAGCAGCCGGAAACTAGTAGCGTTGTAGCGTGTGACAATGGCGTGTTTTCTACGCTACACAACAAGAGAAAAAATTGTAATTAACCTTTGCTTTTGAATTAGGCTACCAAAAAAAAATATATATAATTGGCGTTGAAAAATAAGGTTAATTTTTTTCAGAACAACAGCAAAACAACGCTTAATTAAACCCTGGATGTAAATTGCGCAATATAATTGAGCAACCACAAAATAGTAGCTTTTGTAGCGTGTTACAATGGTGTATTTTTCTACGCCACACAACAAGAGATAAAATTGTAATTAACCTTTGCTTGTGAATTAGGCTCCCAAAAAAAAAATATATATATTTGGGTTGGAAAAAGACGGTTTTTTTTTGTCAAAACACCAGCAAAACAACGCTTAATTAACCCCGGGATGTAAATTGCGCAATAGAATTGAGCCACCACAAACTAGTAGCTTTGTAGCGTGTTACAATGGCGTATTTTCTACGCCACACAACAAGAGATAAAATTGTAATTAACCTTTGCTTGTGAATTAGGCTACCAAAAAAAATATATATTTTTGGGCGTTGAAAAAGACGGTTTATTTTTGTCAGCACACCAGCAAAACAACGCTTAATTAACCCCTGGATGTAAATTGCGCAATAGAATTGAGACACCAAAAATGAAGTGGTATTTGTATTGTAAAAACGCTGTTTCTTTAAATGAATACAACAGGAACTGGCTTAGATCCCACTTGGAAATTGAATGTATATGCAGCTGCATGGAACCACACTGGTTTTCCCAGATCCAATACCCCAAAAAAATCAGAAATAGAACATTCAGAGAACAGTCTCTGAGACAAGCTGAGACACCCCAAAAAAAATCGCTGTGTAAAAATCAGTTCTTCAGAAAACGCTATCACCCGCAGCAGCACCTTCCCTGTCAGTACAGTGAGAGGAGTGTGAGCTCCCAGCCGCGCGCTCGGTCTTATATAGTGCGGGGACGTCACAGAATCCCGCGGTCTTTATTGGCTTCATCTCTGCACATGTCATGCAGGGTATTTCCCTTCTTCCTCCCAGAGTGCTTGCCCCATGTAACTCAATGTGCTCGCAGCCATTTAATCAATGAAAAGCACACTTCGTTCCCGCGAATCACCCCAAAGTTCGATTTCGTTACGAACCGAAGTTTTCCTGAAATTCTAAACGAATTCCACTTCGTTAGAATCGATTCGCCCATCTCTACTAGTTAGGTTTGTGGTTAGCTGATCAGCAGAGCTTAAATTGCACCTGTGTGGAGCTATCTAGGCCTTTTGTTTCCTGAAGTAGAGATTTGTAGCAGCACTGCAAAACAGTGTTGGAAAAAATGTTTAAAGCTAAGTAAAAGAGCGAGTTAATGTGCTTTCAAGTGTGTCTTTGCCTTAAGTGTATGGACTTAAGATTGGGGACTTTAGATTTGGGGATTTTAGAAAGGACAGTATTGTACTGATTTTTATATTTGTATCTGTGTCTCTCTCCTTTTGTAATATCTCCATGAGTTCCTTGTTTTACAATGCCATCCAGTGCACAACCTGTGCAATGTATGCAATCGTTGAACAACAATTCAAGGGTGCATACTGCTGTGCGAGATGTGTGCACACTGCACATTTAGAAGCCCGAATCCTGGATCTAAATAAGCAAGTGGCAACACTGAGATCCATTGCCAACTTGGAAGCAAGTCTGCTACTCACTGAGCAAGCACTCACAGGGGTAGATGCTGGGGAGGAAAGCAGCATGGAGCTGCAGGGACATGAGGCAGCTAGCTGGGTAACAGTTGGAAATAAGGGTAGAGGGAAAAGCATCAGAGAGGCTATTCCTGATCTGGCACACCCCAACAAATTTGCAAGATTGGCAGATGAGAGGGATGTCAGCTAAGAAATAGCACTGTTGCAGCAAGACACTACCCCTGTCTGCTCCAGTAAGGTGGAGAATAGGAGTGAAGAGCAGGCTAGACAGGTGTTCGTAGTCGGGGACTCCATTATTAGGGGCACAGACAGGGCAATCTGTCACAAAGATAGGGATTGTCGAACAGTATGTTGTTTACCTGGGGCCAACATATCACGGATCGGGTTGACAGATTGCTGGGTGGGGCTGGTGAAAATCCAGCTGTCATGTTCCACATTGGCACCAATGACAGAGTTAGAGGTAGGTGGAGTGCCCTTAAAAACAATTTCTGGGACTTAGGCCAAAAGTTCAAGGCAAAGAGAGGTGAATAAGTGGCTCAAAAACTTGTGTAACAAAGAGAGATTTGGGTTTTTGGAGAACTAGGCTGACTTCTGTCTTGGCTACAGACTCTATGCTAGGGACAGGCTGCACCTAAATGGGGAAGGTGCAGCTGTATTAGGGGAAAAATGGGCAGAATGTTGGATGAATATTTAAACTAGGGACTGGGGGGGATGGTAACTTCAAAGATACCGTGCAAGATAGTGAAGATAGAGAGCAGGGAATTAGAAGTAAAACAGGGTGTGGAGTGGAGAGAGGGGGTTTAGCAACATTTAAAAAGAACAGGGATAAAGGAATAAAAACTGAAAAATCTCTAAAATAAATGCTGACTACTGCCAGGAGTCTCACCAACAAAATAAATGAACTAGAATTATTAATTGCTTAAGAAAAATATGACATAGTTGGGAGAGCTACAACTGGACGGTCAACTTACAGGGTTACAGTTTATTTAGAAGAGATCATAAACACCGGAAGGAGGCAGGTGTATGTCTCTATGTATAATCCAGTTTGAAGCCAATACTGTAAGAAGATCTAGATACAGAAAATGAGCATGTGGAATCATTATGGGTACATATACATGGGGGTAATAACAATAGTATAATTCTGATAAGGGTCTGCTATAGGCCACCAAATATAACAGAACCCATGGAAGATGTACTCCTCAGGCAAATAGATGAGGCGGCTAATCAGAATAAGGTTGTTATTAAGGGCGACTTTAACTACCCAGACATAAATTGGGAAACTGAAACCTGTAGCTCTTATAAAGGAAACAGGTTTTTGTCAATAACTAAAGATGATTACCTTTCCCAAATGGTGCAGGAACCGACTAGAGGAAAGGCCCTTCTAGACTTCAAATTTACTAATAGACCTGACAGAGTAACAAAGGTTCAGGTTGGAAGGCACCTAGGAAATAGTGACCACAATACAATAAATTTCCATTTATTCTTCAATAGAGTTTTTTGTCAAGGAGCCACAAAAACACTGAATTTCAGGAAGGCTAATTTTATTTTGCTTAGAGAGGCCCTAAACTGTATTGACTGGGACAAGGTGTTTAAAAATAGCAGAATAAATAATAAATGGGATATTTTTAAAAACATTTAAGCGGCCACTGTGAGAGGTAAATACCTATGGTAACAAAATAATTAGAAAGAGGAAAAACCCAATGTGGATCAACAGAGATGTAAAAGAGGCAATAAATAACAAAAAGAAAGCGTTTCAGCTAGTAAAACAGGAGGGCAGTGAAAAGGAACTAAAAATCTATAAGAAAAAAAATAAAATATGTAAAATAATGATAAAGGCAGCAAAGCTGGAGATGACATATTTCCGTAGAAAGTAAAGCTAACCCCCAAATATTTTTTAACTATATAAATAGTAAAAAGATTAAAACAGAAAATGTTGGCCCTTTGAAAAGTACTGAGGGAGATATTGTGGAGGGCGATGAGAAGAAAGCAAACCTATAAAACATTTTTTTTTTCCACTGTATTTACAAAAGAGGATGACCTTCCCATTGATGAGCAAAGGGATGAAGTAAACTCCAACTTAAATGTTTCTTGTCTAACTCAGGAAGAAGTGCAGCTCCATCTTAAGAAGATTAAAATAGACAAATCACCAGGTCCTGATGTATCCCCCACCCCCCACGTCCTAAGGGAGTTAAGTAATGTCATAGATAGGCCCCTGAACTTAAATATGGATGGACTGTATAATAACACGGTATGTCCCAAAGGATTGGCGCATAGTAAATGTGGTGGCAATATTCAAAAAGGGGTCAAAAAGTGGTCCCGGAATCTACAGGTTATTAAGTTTAACCTCTGTTGCAAGTAAAATGTTTGACGGTTTGAAGAGTTGCTATCTTGGAGTATCTCACTGTAAATAAATGTATAACTACGTTCCAGCATGGGTTTATGAAGTATCGGTTCTGTCAAACTAATCTCCTCAGCTTCTGTGAGGAAGGTAGCTCTAGACTGGATCATGGTGTGGTATTGGATGTTGTATATCTAGATTTTTCTAAAGCATTTGATACTGTGCCACATAAAAGGTTGGTAAGTAAAATTAATAGGGTTCAGTATTGGGCCCTATACTCTTTAATATTTTCATTCATGATCTTACACATGGATTACACAGTAGAATGTTAATCTTTGCAGATGAAACTAAAGTAATCAACACAATAGAGGATAATGTGTTATTACTAGAGATGGGCGAATTTCCCGAAATTCGTTTCATTCACTTCGCCGAATTTCTCGGCAAAAAATAACTTCGTTCCGAATTACTTCGGCACGAATCACATTAAAAAACAGCTATTTCCAGGCTGCACAGAGCCTGCAGGGTGCTGTAGAACGTTGTGCCATGCTTAAATATGCAGAGGGAGCTTGGTTTGGTCTTCATACAATGTTGTGTTTTAGTATGACACACACATGACTGCCGTCGCTCTTAGAATCGCTTCACTATAAAATTCCCTGGGCACTTAAGAGGGCAAAACTGACCAAAAAAGTGAAGGGGGAATGTAGCCTGATAAAGTCATGTGAGCGACAGCTGGAAAAAAACAAGCTGAGGGCTCAGGTGGCAACAACTGTGACAGAGTGTGGAGGTGACGGCGGCAGCCACAGCAGCATGAGGTCAGAGAGTGGCACAATGACATTCTGGAGGTGGCAAAAACAGGAGTAGGCCACAGAGTGGAACAATGACACAGTGTCTAGGTCACGGCGGCAGCCACAGCAGCATGAGGTCAGAGAGTGGCACAATGACATTCTGGAGGTGGCAAAAACAGGAGTAGGCCACAGAGTGGGACAATGACACAGTGTGTAGGTCACGGCAGCAGCAGCATGAGGTCAGACAGTGGCATAATGACATTCTGGAGGTGGCAAAAACAGGAGTAGGCCACAGAGTGGGACAATGACACAGTGTGTAGGTCACAGCAGCAGCCACAGGAGCAGCATGAGGTCAGACAGTGGCACAATCACATTCTGGAGGTGGCAAAAACAGGAGTAGGCCACAGATGGGACAAACACAGTTTTGGGA
>JAODAL010084704.1:0-10833 GCA_025379985.1 Phyllomedusa bahiana
AAATTGATGCTATAGAAAATTTTTCCCTCCAAAGTGCTGGGGTATGAAGACATCAGGATGTCAGGGGATGACTTTTTACCCATGGTTAGTCTGTGAAGGCACTGCTTTGGATGTAACCCCAAAATCTCAAGACAAATCATTTACTAGCTATTACCTGGTTTGTGTTTAAAAGGGTTTTGTCCAACACAAGGATTCTTTTTTTATTTTAAAGATCTTACAAAAACAAGCCCTTTTGCAAAATTGTCCATTAAAAGGTCCTCCTATTTGAATACCCCTCTTGTAGGGGCTGCATCGCCCTCATCGCTATAGCTACAGTCCTTTTTGTCTCTCATATATCTGCCAGCACTGGTTGCTATAGTACAACCTGGTCCTCAGCAACTCATCACTGCGGGCCAGAAACCAGAAAAGCCCAGTAAACCCCCCGAAATCAAAATAAAACTGGGAAAACGGGACTGAGTTGAGATGAATCAATGTAGTGAGAAAACCCCCCTTTAAGTTACACTTTAATACAAAAAAATCCCAAAGAAAACACACAATGTGTATACATCAGATTTCCTTTGAGTACTGGTGTGAATAGGAACATTAATGTATTAGACTGTGTATCCACTGCACATGACAACGAACATATTTCGGTGCTTTTAGTTTTGTAAAAGCGACGAAGATACGATCTTCCACACCCCCCTAGGCGGCAAAAAAAAGAGGGCTGTACTCCGCACCCGTCTTCCCACTCGTCTTCGGCGCCGGCGTATTATATAACATGTTGTATGATACGCCCGCACTTTTAGTTTTCTTGGCGACGTCAAAAAACGAGAAGCGACCGCGGTTTTTGTACAAAGCGTGACAAAAAACAAGATCCTGCATCGGAAAAAAACAGACGCTTTTTGTCCGATGCAGTGGAGATAACCTACAGGGAAAGAGAACATTTTTTTTTCAAATGCAACAGCAGGAAAAACATGTTTTTCTTGAGGAGGTTTCTGCAGCACTATCGACGTCCAGTCTGAATGAACCCTTAGTAAATCTACAAGTGCCCAGACTCCCCCATCATCAATACAAACACTTGGCAAATGTGCATGTATTTTAAATGGGAAAAGTGGAATAGGCCTCCAGACACCTCTGGCAACTGCTTATTTCTTGTTTGAACGACAGATCAGGTACGGTGAAATGCAACATGCCCAATCTTCTCTTTCCCCAACTTCGCCACAGTCCCATACACATAGTTGCCAACTTTTGAAAATGAAAAAGCAGGAGATTCTAGTGGGCGGCGCGCCGCGGCAAAAATTTGCATGGACACGCCCATCTTGTCAGTATGCCATGCCCCTTCAAAAAGCCACACCCACTCCACCTAACTGCATAACGGCTTTTGGAAAAAGCCAGGTAGTTTGCCCTTATAGCCAGGTAGTAGCCCCCCATAAGCAGGTAGTGCCCCTGACGGGCAGGTAGATGCCCCCTTGTACCCAAGTAGATGCCCCTCTGTAGCCAGGTAGGTGCCCCCCTTTGTTAGCCAGGTAGGGCCCCTTTGTTGCCAGGTAGGTCCCCCCATTGTTCCCAGGCAGAGCCCCCCAAAATAGCTAAAAAAAATAAAATAATAAAATCCACTTACCTCACCAGGCTCCTGCAGCACGCCGCTCCGCACGATCCCCTCAGCGGCACAGGGGGAAGTGAGAGCAGCCCGCGCGTCACTCCCCTGCAGCCGCGTGTCACTTCCCCTGCGCCGCTGACCTGTATGTGCGAGGCACACACCAGCGCCCGGAAACAAAACAGGGGGAGGAGGAGCGATCCCTTTTTGCCTCCTCCCTGCACAGCGAGACTCCGGGGTGAAGCGGGCGCAGCGGCCGCTTCACCCGCCTATAGGAGCGGCCCGGCGGCGCCAGCGTAGCGCACTAGCGCTACTCTGTCGCCGCGGCCATTTAAAGAACCCCCGCCGCCTGCTGGCGGCGGAGGAATGCCAACTCCCCCGGGAGGGCGGGAGGGGACCCCAAATAGCGGGACTCCCCCGCCAAAAACGGGAGAGTTGGCATGTATGCCCATACATGCATGTTAGATAGTTGAACACTCCCGCCAAAATTGATGCTATAGTAAACTTTCCTCCAACGTGCATGGGCGTATGAAGACATCAGGGATGTCAGGATGACTTCTTATCCATGGTTAGTCTGTGAAGGCTACTGCTTTGGATGATAATGCCATAATCTACAATGACAAATCATTTACTGATGCTATTACCTGGTTTGTGCTTAAAGGGGTTGTGTCACTACAAGGATTGCTTCTTTTTATGTTAAAGATCTTACAAAATCAAGTCACTTTGCAATAAATGTCCATTAAAAGTTTCCTACCTGTTCTGAGATATCCCCTCTTGTATGGGCTGCAACAGCTCCTCAGGTCACTATAGCTACAGACCTGTTACTCTCTCCTAATAGGCTGCCAGCACTGGTTGCTATAGCTACAGACCTGGCTTCTACTGCAGCCTAGTAGAAGCCAGTAAACGCCCCTGAATTCAAAATGAAACCAAGAAAACGGGCTAGGTGGGGAAAACAATTGGGTGACAACCCCTTTTTAAAATTAAAGTTTAGGTAAATGACGAAGCATGAGACCTCAGTGAGCAGGTGATTTGTAGATGAGAAGTTCATTACCTGGACTCTGAGGGTAACACGGCACTGTCACGCACACTCAACTCATCCTCCTGCTCCAGACTGCCTATGCGGAAGCTGGCCTTTCGGAGGCGTCCGATTTGGGGGGACACAGTGTCTGTTTGTGTTTCTCGGAAGCTGCGCAAATGTCCGCACAGGGTCATAAGGAAGAAAACAGGACTGAGGTAAGATGAATCAATGTAGAAAGACAACCCCTTTAAAGGGGTATTCCTACCTCGTTGATTAGCTTTGAATATGTCGGCAAAGGAAAATATAGATGATTATCAAATACATCGCTTTTCTGATTTTGCTTCAGTGCTTCAACAGTTCTCATCTCCTGCTTGTTTGCAAAGCTTCCCTGTTTACCAACCACCTCTCTTTGCTGTAGCAGCCCTGGCCACCATGGTGGCATCACTTCCTGCTGTGTCTAATCAGGAGCACAGGAGCTTGTTTTTCCTTTTTATTGGCAATCTATAACCCTGCCCTGCTGTTCTGTTCCTCTAACAGGGTCAGCTAGGAATAGCAGAGCTGAAATGTCAGTCACTGTTAAAGACTCACCCACAGACTGAACAGGAAGGGGAAGGGGAAGAGCAGGCTCTGTGAAACAGCCAAATGGGAAGGCCATTTTATTTGAAAATTTAGCATTAACCCCTTAAAGGGGTTTTGTCACAATCTCATTTCATACCTCCTGCATCCAGCTCTTCAGCTCTGTGTGCTCAGAAGGGGGCGTGTGTGATTTGTTTGAATTGCAGATCATGTGACCCAGCAGGATGACATCACCAGGCCTTTCCTCTCTCTAGTCAAAGAAAGGTCTGTTTATGTATACAGCTGTGAGTAGCTACAATGTAGCTCAGAGGTAAACCTTTTGCCTCACAGCACAAGGGTCCTAGGTTCAAATCCCTGCAGGAACCAAACCTGTGAATTTTTTTCCTCTTATCAATGCACAGACCTCATTGAGGTTTCTTTTTATTTATTTGCACTGTTTGACTAATTACTAAGGAGCACAGAGGACAGGAGTAGAATGACAGCATCTGGGGTTTTAACACTCAGTAGCTGCCTGAGAGGAGAGGTGATGTCTGAGCATGTGCGACCAGGACTGAGAAGCTTTCATCACTGGTCGTATCCCCTGGAGATGAGCTGTAAACAATTGATCACTAAAGGAGCAGCGTCTTAGCGGGCATATTTCGGAGTGTAATTGCGCTGCAATACGCCCAAAGTATGGCCTGCAAATATGGTAATCCATAGCTCTTACTGACAGCTATAATTACCTGTCATTTTCCCGAATGCGTATTAGGTTTCGGGAGAAATGACGTCACTTCTTTCTGGTGCTTACGCGCCACGGAAAGTGAAAGTCTATGGGAGCTGGCACAGAGTGTTTTAGAAGTACGTGCGGGCCAGAGTGTACTTCTAAAACACCTGGTGTATAGCGGCGCATACAGTAAGCCCCAAAGACACCGTGTGAACTCTCCCTAACTTTTTAATATTTCTTTGTTTTTATTTGTAAAATGGTAAAAGGAGGGCGATTTAAACTTTTGATATATATTTTTAAGGGTACCTAAATCATTAGTACAGCCTATTGAATTGTATAAACAAGACAATAGGGTGTACACAGATTGCAGTTTTAGGGTATGTTCACACAGGCTCATTTCGGCGCACATTTCTCGTCGTATTTGCGCTCTAATACGAGCGAGATGCGCGCTGAAATTACGGTAGTCCATAGATCTCAGAGAATGCGCGGGGAGATAGGTGACATGTCAATTACTTGCGGCGAATACATGCCGCGAGTAATGCATGTCAATGGGGCCGGCGGGCTGCCGCCCCCCCCACGCCACAGGAGTAGGTGCTGATCAGCGCGACTCCCAAATCACCCAGTGTAATTGCTACCGTACTGTACGCGCCCACTTACGGCGTGTGAACATAGCCTTACTACTTCCTGCCTGGGAAGTGGTAACAGGGGTGCTGATTGGAATGAGAAATGGTGCACGGCACCGTTTCTCATTCACTTAGACGCCACAGGCCCATATGTCCAATACCGGTAAGGGGTTAATGACTTTCAAATTGCAGGACCTAACAATGCCAAGAAAAATCCAACACAGCAGATTAACTTCTCTCAGCATCTTTCACTTTTGTTAATGTTATAAAAATAGGCGGTCGACCAAAAATGGTCTAAATTGCCCTTTTTGGTTGCCCACAACCTCTAGCAGGTAAAGTCTGCTTCAGAAGCTTCAAAAACAATATCATGCAGGGTAAAGCTAAGACATTATTAAAATCTGTGCACATTTAGGCTAGATTCACAAGACTGAAAAATACGCTTGTAATTGAAGGAAAACAAATGTGTGTACATATTTTTGGTGTGTTTGGGTGTGTACTGCTTCAAGCATTTTCCCATAGAAAATAATAAGGCATTTTAAGTGTGTATTTTGATGTGTAAAACCCATGCAATAGGCACCAATAGGTGTCAAATACTGCCATGTGAATCCAGCATAAATAATATATGTGATTGGCTGCAAAAAGCTGATTGTCTCGTCTGACTAGAGCGATTGCCTTCAGTGCCTCAACCAGATTTGTAAGTATTTATGTGTTAAGACTGAGAAAGTCATGTACGGACTGGTTATGCGAGTCCCATTACTGTATTACACCCACTACTATGTAGATAGTGAGGAAACGTACAGAAATCAATCAATAACGTCTAAAAATTAATAGAAACTAAAATCAAAAAAAAAAAAAAAAAAAACAGACTATAAGTGATAGTGGGGAGAGGAGTGGGCTTGTGGTTTCCAGTACAGAACTCATTGCTGCTTGACAATAGTCAATTTAAACAAGTCACTGACGACCAACCCATTCGTTTTGAATGGACGTCTATTTGGTTGTGCCCTCTACAGCCAGTATAATTGTCATATCCATTGTGAGCTTAAAGGGGTGTTCCCACCATAGACTTTGATGGCATATTGCTAGAATAAACCATCATAGTATGATAGCTGTGGGTCCCACCTCTGGGAACCGCACCTATCCCAGAAAAGGGCCCTCGAAAGTTTGGCTCAAAATGGAGAGCTGGTCGCCCTTGTGCAGGACTCTCCATTCTGTTCTATGGGAGTTCTGAGTACAGGTGAGCGGAGTGTTCAGCTGTGCTCGGAACTGTCATAGAACAGAATGGAGAGTCATGCGCAAGGGCGACCGGCTCTCCATTCTGAGCCAAAACTTTTGGGGCCTGTTTCTAAGATAGAAAAATGTACGGATCTCAGAGGTCGGACTCACACCTATCAGACTTTGATGGCGTATTCTATTGATATAGCATCAAAGTCTATGATGGGAACACCCATTTGACTATACTTTATAGCCAAAAAATAATAACTCTCCTTCCCCTAATCAGTCCGTACACTACCCTGACCAAACTACAGTGATCTCTATTGGGTTCAGAAGGAACATAGCTGTTCCAGGCGTTGGTTAGGGGAACTCTGTAATTATGTGACTGAAATAAATATAAAAATAACAACCCCAAAAAATGAGTGCAGCTCTAGAGCATAATACAGGCTGTAATGTGGAATTTTTGCAAGATAGGTGTGTACACAGTGACGGTCACAAAAGAATAGTGAGCGCAGCTCTGACAGCGCGTATTTTACACGGGAATCAATGAGAGCTACATAGAACATTGTTTGAATTGCAGGTGGGCTCTCATTTCAGCGCAAAATACGCCCCTAAACATTCCCTTATTCCTTGGCTACATTGAGACTCTTTAGACTGCAAATACTTATTTTAACTATGGAGTTTTAGCTTGAATTTAAGAATGGATTCAAGCATTGTGTGGTTTTGCACCACAAAGAAATCCACTGCCAAATTCCCCAGTGTTACATTGGGATCTCCTGGTACAAAACAAAGTGTTGGTTTAAATAGTTTTGCAGGAATTTTGTGCTCCATACGCTATGAGTAAGGACAAAGTCATTGTTCGAAAAGCGGAAGTGACTTTTTGTCTCTGTGCACTACTATGTCTTTGGCTTTTTATTAAAGGGGTTGTCTCACTACATTGATTCATCTCACCTCAGTCCTGTTTTCTTGGTTTCATTTTGAATTCAGGGGCGTGTTTACTGGTTTCTACTAGGCTGCAGTAGAAGCCAGGTCTGTAGCTATAGCAACCAATGCTGACAGCCTATAAGGAGGGATCAAACAGGTCTGTGGCTATAGTGACCTGAGGAGCTGATGCAGGCCATACAAGAAGAGATATCTAGGAATAGGCAGGACATAGTTAATGGACACATATTGCAAAGTGACTTGTTTTTGCAAGATCTTTAACATAAAAAGCAGAAATCCTTGTAGTGAGACAACCCCTTTAAACTACAATAAATTTTGGAAGTTTATATCTATCTATATACACCGGCAGAAAAAGTATCTGTAGTCCAGGACAAAAGTCTTACCTGGTTTTGCTCATATTCTAATGTCTATGGCATCTGGCCCACATCTCCCATTAAGGTAAAAAAAAAAAACGTGGGGAAAGTTGGATACCATATAATCCTTTATTTTTCTTGGAGATAAGCGGCACAAGAGGTTGTTTGTCCCTACCAAATTAGAAGGTGTGTTCACACATAGAGATAATGGATGGGAGAGAAGCAATTGTAATAACGGCCAGGCCTACTTATGTAGAAAGACATTGCTCCGTTAATTTAATAAATAGTGTGGCGCCTTGTGCATTTACACGGTGTGAGATGGACAAACTTTACAAAGAAACAAAATCAGCAGCACTGGAAAAAATGAATATATAAGAGTGCAAGTCCGTAACCCAGTCCACGGCCATTCAATGTCTCCAAAATAGATCCAGACAGCACTTCCACTTCAGCTCAAGCATTGAGAAAGGCTCAATGTTGAGCGGAAACGTTGCACATTTGGATGAAATAAAAACCGCTTGAAGTGGAAGTGCTGTCTGGATCTATTTTTGGGACAAACTTTACAAAGCTTTGTCCTTTTACAGAACGAAAAGTTTTCATGTATAAATGGACTCTGCAACTCTGATGCCTAAAGGGCCGTTCACACGGCTTAATGCAGCCGTATTGCGCGCCGTATTTGCGCTGCAATACGGCTGGAATCCGTCCCAGCCATTACGGTAATCCACAGTTCTCATAGAGAACTATGGATCCCGTCTCCTTCCCGCTCGGCGAAAGTGACATGTTCATTATCCCGGCGGGATACGCACCGTGGATAATGAAAGTCTATGGGGCCGCCGCGCAGCGCCCCCACCCTTTACTCAAGGCGTAATTGCGGGCGAAATCCATCCTGCAATTACGGCTTGAATAAGCCGTGTGAACCGGCCCGAAGATGACACTTTCTGGTGATGGATACCTAGTAATTACTCCATTAAATTCAACAGCGGAGATCAGGGAAGGACACTACCTGTTTCCCCGAAAATGAGACCTAGTGCAATTTTTTTTCAACCTTAGAAATATAAGGCCTCCCCGGAAAATAAGACCTAGCGGCAGTGATTGCTACAGCTCCCTCCATGTTATACATTAGCAGATCATTTAGACAGGTCTTATCTTGTGTGGGAGGCTACAAGGACAAGAGGTGCTCATTTAAGGAAAGTGCTATTGCTAGACATGAGAGGTTGAAGCCAATGATTGTAAGGCTATGTTCACACGATGTACGCACCGCAGTATATTGTGTCTTTCGGGAGCCCACGCTGATACGTGCGTACTCCTGCGGTGCGGGAGGGGGATGGACGACAGCCCGCCGGCCCCATTGACATACATTCTCCGCGATGCATATTCGGCGCGAATCATTGGCATGTCACTTATCTCCCCGCTCGTACAATACGATTGTATTGTACGAGCGGGGAGAGGAGGCGTAATCCATAGTTGTCTATGAGAGCTAGGGATTATCGTAATTTCGGCGCGCATCTCGCCCGTATTAGAGCGCAAATATGCAGCCAAACGCGTGCCGACATTACGCCGTGTGAACATACCCTAAAAGAAATGGAGTCACAGGGACTTCCCCATGAAATTCAGGGTTTGGAGAGTTTTATATGTTCCAGAAGATGATGACATGATTCTTTGAATAAATGTTGTTTTTTGTTCTAAATACCGGGGGGGAAAAAATTACCAAAGATTTTGACAGGAAATAGAGCACAAGAAAACCCTTTGATGAATTCAGTTTGGCTGGTTATGCGATATTTTGTGAAAATCAATAAAATAATTAAACATGGATTTTTTGTTCAATAATAAATTTTATTCTTTTTCAGGAAAAAAAGACATCCCCTGAAAAAAAGACCAGGCATCTCTGGGAGCAAAAATAAATAAGACACTGCCTTTTCTCGGGGAAACAGGGTAGGCAGTAACACAAATATAGCACGGCTTCAATCATACCTGTATAACACGGGGCAAACAGTAGCAGCAGAAGTGATGAGACTTCATCCACACGTTGCAGAAAAAATTCCCATGAAAACGGATTTTAAAGGTGTAGAATCTCATTTACTTTGTGGATATGTCAAATGTTATTATTTGCCACTGCTGATTTAAAAAAAAAAAAATTCTCCTTCATTCAGTTACAATCTACATTACAAATCTTCAGGGGAAACAATTTTGGTTTTGGGTTTGAACCTGCAGAAAATCCACCAATTCCTTTCATTAAATTTCAAAAGGGAAATAGGGAAAGGGCGAAAGCTCAACGCCCTCTAGGGTTTAACAAATTCCATTTGCTTTGGCCCCACGGGTCTTTGGAAAGCAAAAGGATATTTAACCAACCACATCACTCATCTGTAGACACCGTTTCGAGGTGTTTCCCCCTCGTCATACAGACAGAGCATGCGTTGGGTAGTGGGGGCAATGAGTGTCAGTGAATCAGTTGAAGGGGTATTCTTTTTTTCTTTTTTTTTTTTTCTATAAAAAAAAATATATGTTTAATAAACGCACAGATCTCGCTAAAATTCCTCACCTTCATAAAAGTAAGCCCTATATTACTGATTAAGATTTTTATAGGAGCTGGGCAACCCCCTTTAAGGGCCCGCGCTATGTTTTGGGAAAAAAATATTTTTTTAATTTTAAAAAAAAAAAAGGGGCAAGAAATGGGATGAATATTTATGGATACGCTGCACCCATAATTAGTAATTCCCTTGTTGCCTAATATTTTGGGTTTGGGTTTTCTTCGGAATTACTTTTAAGGCCCTTCACCTTTTTAAATTTTGCCCGGATTGGCGCCGACTACACCCGGTTTTCCGCAGTACGGCGCCAATCCCCTCGCATAATTAGGGAACCACGCTCCATAGAGAACAGTGGACCCGTCGCTCCTCCCCCTCGGCAATCCGCCGGGCGGGGGGGGGGGGGAAAGTGGGGCATGCACATTTTCCAGGGCAATACCGCCGGGATAATGTAAGCTATGGTCCGGGGGGCCGCGCCCCGCCCCCCCCCCCCCTTTTTCAAGCCGGTTGCAGCGCAATCCGGCTCGCAATTCCCGGGTTGAATAAGCTGTGTGAACCGGGGCTTAGAGTGCGTTAACAATGCAAGATTTTTTTTCTTATACGGCAGCTACTCCTATAATTACAAAATAAATAAATACATAAATAAGGTAGTCACAGCCCCGCCCCCACTGCTGACATCATAGGCTAGTGATGTAATCCTGCTTACTCAGCAATGTTCACCATTCGTTTAGGTTCTTCTCTAAAAACACAAAAACAGGAGGGCCCAAAATCACAGCCAGTGGATTCCCTAAAACAACAAGCCTCAATACTTTTAGGGTATGGTCACGCAACGTATTTGTACTTGTATTGCGTCCGACGTATACCCCGCAAATATGGTAAAACTACCCTAAACCTTTTTCAGAAAAAGGGGCTTTTTAATTTTTCAAAAAAAAAAAACCTGAAACCCCCATACTCACAGCTCAAAGGTGGAAAGCCCGGGGCCGGACACGGGGGCGAGCCCTAGGGGGGGGGCCCCCCATGCCCGGCGCGCCGGGCGTCGGGGCGGCGTTTGGAGAAAGGGGGGGGGGGACGTGCGGGGGGGCCCCGCTGTAAAGGCGCGCCCACGTCGCGCGGGGAAACAGTGGGGCAGGGGAGCGAGTGAGTCAGGGGCTGTGCGCACGTACCCAGTCTCTGCACAGTAACCCGGGAGCATGTCGGGGATATGAGCTGCTGGGGCGCTCGGGCAGCCGACCAGCGGGGGCCTTGGATGGCTGCAAAAAATTGCGGGTGCTCTGGGGGGGAGCCCCCCCTGGGACCCCGTTTCACCAGGGG
>JAODAL010084705.1:0-10833 GCA_025379985.1 Phyllomedusa bahiana
AAATCAACCACGGTTTTTAAAACTTGAATTTTAATTAGAGATGGGCGAATTTCCCAAAATTTGGGGTTTCGTTCACTTCGCCAAAATTTCCCCGAAAAAAAAATAACTTTGTTCCAATTACTTCGGGACGAATCAGTTAAAAAAAAGCTATTTCCAGGTGCCCCGGGAGTTTTGCGGGTGCTTTTAGAAAAATTTTGTGCCATGTTAGATATGTAGGGGGTTTTTTTTTGGGGCTTCAAAACAATTTTGGGGTTTTTGAATGACCCCACATGACTCCCGGCCCGCTCTTAAATCGTTTTCCAAATAAAATTCCCCTTTGGGAAATTAACAGGGAAAAAACTGACCAAAAAACTGAAGAGGAATGTTCCCCTGAAAAAGTCATCCCAGTGACAGCGGGAAAAAAAACAAGCAAGGTTAGGGAACCAGGTTGGCAACTTCAGTGAAAGAGTGTGGAGGGGGGCCCGGGGCAGCCCCAGAAAGAAAATGATCGAGAGTGGCACAATGACATTTTTTGGGAGGTGGCAAAAACGGTGGGTGGCCACAAGTGGCACAATAAATCCAGTGTGGGAGGTTACGGCATCAGCCCCCAGCAGAAGCAGGGAAGGGTCAGACGTGGAACAATGAAAATTCGGGAGGGGGGAAAAAAAACAGGAGAAAAAAAACAGAGGGGCACAATGACCGAGAGTGGGGGGGTGAGGGGCGGCAGGAGAAACACATGAGGTCGGGCAGGGCACAATGACAGAGCTTTGAAAGGGTCAGGGCAGAAAGAAAGAAATGAGGTAAAGACCTGTCGGGACCTCTTGCTGCTGCTCCCGGGCCCTCACCTCTGTCTTTGGCCCCCTGTCTGACCTCTTTGCTGTTGTTGTTGGCGGTTATGGGGCAGGGGTTTTAGGTAGGGCAGCACCCAAAAAGCAGCAGGGTGAGGTCGACATCACACAATGACATTTTTGGAGGTGGAAAAAACAGAATAGGGCCCAGAGGGGCCCCAATGCAAAGAGGGGAAAGGTTTCCGGTGGCAGAGATGGGTCAGACAGTGGCACGATGACATTCTGGGGGTTTGGGCAAATACGGGAATGGGCCAATAGTGGCACAATGACACGTGTCTGGGGTCACGGCAGAAAGCCACAGCAGCGGGAAATGGGGTCAGCAGTGGCAAAATAAATTTTCTGGAGGTGGCAAAAACGGGAATAGGCCCAACATATTTGGATAAAAGCCCCCAGTGTTGGGTCCCCGGCAGCAGCCACAGCGCAGCAGGGAGGTCAGACAGTGGCCCCAATCACTTTCGGGAAATTGGGGGCAAAAAGGGAAAGTGGGCCACAGAGGGGCCCCAATGACGAGAATGGAGGTGATGGTGGGGGCGCTTAGGTCAGACATTTGGCAAAATAAACATTCTGGAGGGGGCAAAAAACTGGGTAGGTCACAGAGTGGCACAAGGGGAAGAGAGTGGGGGGGGTGACGGGGGCAGGTTAAAACAGCATGAGGTCAGAGGGGGGGCACAATAACACAGTGGGGAAATTTCATGGCACCAGCAACAAACGGCAGCATGAGGTCAACAGTGGCAAAATGACAGAGTGTGGAGGTGGGTGGCAAAAACCGCCCCTGGTAAAGATGGTTGTTTGGCAGAGGGAGAAATTTGTAAACAGATGTTTTGGCATCGGGAGGGGTGGCTGAAATCAAATAGTGGCTGAGGCAGGTAGTTTGAACCCAAAACTTTTTTTCCCCACTTTTTTTGGTTTAGGCGTCTTTTGGTGATGAAAGTCAAACGCCAAAAAGGAAATTGTAATGTGGGAAAATTCCGGCCGTTCCACGCCTAAATTCATCTTGACAAAGGTCATTTCGTTCCCTTTTTCCCCGGGGTGGAAAAGGGGGTTTCTTTTGCAGGGTAAACGATGGCCCCCCCCCGCACTGAACACCCGCTCTGATCCCACATTTAAGGCCGGGCAAGAAAAAGCTTCCCCAAACTGAAAAAACCCCGGAAAGTTGCGGCCACACAACCATTTTGGCTCCCCAGTGGTCCACCCCCTGGGTTCCCCGAGGCAGTTCGCCAGGGGGGAGGGGTTGCCGCGGGGGGCCCCTTACTTTTCGCCCGTGGTCGCCCCCCCCGTTCCCTCACCTGACCGGGGCCTCCCGTTGGGGTTCCGCGTTCCCGTTTGGCCCGGGTTTTTGCGCATGCGTGCCCCCTAGCCGGCGCGCCAAAAAATGTCGTTCATGTAGATTTAAAGGGACTTTTGGCCGGTAATTGGCTAATTCCCGGGGGGCTGTCTCTTTTTAAAGGGTTTTGGCCCCCAACGTAAATTTCCCGCTGGTCTTTTTTTGCCCTTTTCCCTTTTGAGTTTTGCGTTTGATATTTATTTTTGGGCCTTGCCGTTTTTCCGATCTCTTGTACTTTTCCCCTTCCAAAAACCTTGCGGCCCAGCCCTGCCTTTTCTCCCTCCCACGATACGTTTTCTTTTTTTCTTTCGTTGGCTCCCACCTGGGGAAAGCCCCCCAAGCAGTCCTTCAGGGGTAAGGGACCGGGGTTCCTCCGCCACAGAAAATTCCACCCCGCTTTGCGGGGGGCTCGGGTTTTGGGGAAAACCCGGGGGGGTTATTAAAATTTCCGTTTCCTGGGGGTGGCTTTATCCATCGCTTCGGTGGTCCACGGATCCCCCGCCCAAGCCCGGGTTAAACCAGCGGTTTCTTCTAACTGGGGTGGCAGAGTGCTGCCCAAGTGGGCCACCACCTTTTTGGTTTAAGGGACTCTCCGGTCCTGCTGCTGCTGCTGGCGACTGCCCTCCTCACTAAGGGGGGGAAGTGCTCATCATGACCCAACTTGGGTTTGCTGCTGTTGGGGGTGGTATTTGGCCCTTCCCCCCCCTTCCCCCCCCAGCGGGGGGGCCGCGGCAGTAGAAAGTGAGCCTGAAAAACCCCCCCAAACCCCTTCAAACCTGTCAGAGGGGGGACGACCCCGCACAAGCAGGGGGCCAACTGACTAGGGAAGTTTTCCCCTATATTATTTGAGTTTGTCCTCCACTCAAAAACCGGGGGAAAAAGGCCCCCAAAATTTTGAAACCTTTAGCGGGGGTTAAAAATTTAGGGGGGACCCGAAAAAGCCCTCCCTACCCGGGAAATGCTGACTATTCGGCTTTCACTAGCCGGGAAAAATCACCCAAGCTGCGGGCCTTCTGCACAAAAAAAAACCCCGGGGGGGGAAAACCCTCCCTCCATCTCCACTGTATACTGCCAGGGTTTGCTTGTGGGTCATCTGCCTCCCCCTTCCCTCATCTCCATTTTAACTCCTCCAGCTGCCCCCTTACTCCCCCCCATCTTTTCACCGGGGGTTAAAAACCACTCTTTTTTCACAAACAATGCTTCACTCCAATGCCCCTCCCCCTCCCCTTTTTTCAGTCCCCCCCCGGGGACTAATGGGGCCCCGCGGGGAAGGAAAAGCCCGGCCAAAGCCCCAAAGGCCCCCTCCCCCAGAACAATTTTTCAGATCTGTTCCAGGACATGAAGGTTGGGAAAGACTTTTCCCACCCCGTAGTCCTGCGACTGCCCAAAAAACCCTGGCCCCCGGGAAATTGCCTAAAACCAAAACGGGTTTTAACCCCTGACTCCAAACTGGTGACATTCCAAATTTTACCCCGGGGAGTACTCCTGCCCTCCCTTTGGAAATCAAAAAATCGTTAGGGGCCTTCTCTGTTCTTTACGGTCGGCCCAAACATGTGCAGGCGGGAAAATTCCAACAAAGGGGAAAACATGATATCAGAGGGGGTTTTTGGGGGGGCCGTTCTGCCGCTAAAAACTCGAGGAGGGTTTTTCCTGGCTTTTTTTGGAAAAGGGATGAGTCCCATGCCCCATTTTCCCCGGGCCCAATTTTCAAATCTTTGGGGATCGGGGGAAAAAAAACTTCGGGAAACCCTTTTCACAACCAAAATTAAAACCACAGCGCCTTGCAGGGCGCTGGACCTTACCTCCTCGGTGCAGCGCAGCACCATGAACTCCCTTTTTGTCCTTTCACCAGGGGTTTCCGATTTGCATTTGGTGCAGAAAGCCACACTTTCCGATTTCTTGTTTCATGATTGGGAAGCCATTTCCTCCCCTGTGGGGCTTTGTTGGGCCGAGGCAACCAGGTGTAAATTTGCGGGGAAAACCGCTGTGCCCTAAAAATGGGGTATGATGGGGGCTTATTTTCGGAGGTGAAAAAGGTGGGGGTGGAGGGGAGGAAAAAGGGGGAGGCGGACATTGGCGCAGGGGCCGTTTTTTTGGAAAAAGGGGGGAAAGGGGAAAGCGCTTTTCTCCTGTCCGTTTTTGGGTGTGCTTTTGGGCGGGAAAACCCTTTTCACCCAGTGGGCCGAAAAAGGACATGTGGGGGGGCCCTGACCGTATTTACAGCTCCAGTTTTCCGCGCTGCCGGGGCCCCTTTGGGAAAAAAAACCCGAAAAAGTAAAGGAATGGCCCCACCTTTTTGTTTTTAAAAATTTAGAAGTGCTTTGGTTCCCCAGCTTTTTGGAAAAAAAAATTACGGTTTGGGGAACTCTCCATCTCGGCTCGGCACAAGCCATTAGTTTCTAAACGGTGCAGATTTCCCCAAATTTGGAAAGGGAGGGACTGCGGAACCAACAACGGGAAAAGGAGCACGGCCCCACTGCTGCCCCTTAGGAGGGTTGGCCCCGCTTTCTTTTGCCTTTTTGGCAATCGCCCCTGAACCGTTTTCTGGCGCCTTGATTAGCAAAGGCGGACCTCGGCCCCGGGGATAAAACCAAAGAGAAACAGTCCCTTCCAGAGGTGGTGGAACCTTGCGGCTGCAATGGCTGGTCCCCACTGGGCGCTGCGGCTGTTGCTTTTTGGCTGCGGGGGCGGGATTAAACCACCACTCGAGCCACGTTTCTCCAGGCCCAAACCGGAATGGTGACGCTGCAGTGTTGATGCAGGACGTGGGCCCAACATTAGCTCCCTGGCCCCCGCTTCATTTTCTGCCCACAATTCTACATATCCCCATATTCGGCTCCCCCGGTGCTTAGAAAAAAACCCCCCAAAAGGGAATCGGTTTTTCCGCCAACCCCACCAACTGATTAAACAACTTCCCCGGGGCCCTCCCCTCGCTGACCCCTTTTGCCGCTACTTTTCTTTGGACCTCCCGGAAGGGGTTTTTTTCCCCCTGGGGCCCGCTTGGCCCCCCCTCCCCACTGCTGTACCCTGCGACCACGGCCACAAAACCCCAATTTTGTGGCTGCCCCCGCTGCCTGCCCACGAAAAGCTGACGCCCTTTTTCTCCTGACGTTGTTGAACCCCTTCCTCCCCCCGGCTCCCAAGGGGCGGTGGGCTAATCATCATCAATTTGTTTTCTTTGTAAAGCTGTCCCTCCCCGGTCGGGAGGCGGGAAGGCTAAACCCCTCACAACATAAACCTTCCCAGGGCCACTTCCACTTTAAAATACTTTTCCCGCCTACTGCAAAAAGCGGGGGAAAATTGGGCCCCCCTTTTCCCTTCCCCTTCCCAATTTCCCTGCTAAACTGCCCCCCTAAAATTGTTAAACCCTTGCTGATATTTGGCGCTGAGCCCAGACCACATTGTAGTTTCTCGGGCTGGGGGAAACCGGGATGGGGACGGGGGGGGTTTGAGGAAAAGGTGAGGGCCGCTAAACCCCCCCCGGGTTCCCAAAACTAAAAAATCTTGGGGGGTTTGGCCCCAATTTCCCAACTGGGGGGAATGGTGCCCTTGTCAATAAACAAGAACCTTTGGGGTTTGGTTTTGACCAACACAGGGCCCGGGCTAAAAATGCCGGGGCCGTTGTGGCCTAAACCGAGTAAAACCCGGGATGGACGTCCCCCTTGCTGGTTTTTGGGCCCGGGCCAGGAATATTTGTGCCTCTGCCACTGCAGGTGAAGAGCTGCCCCCTCTCTGTATTTACATAATGTTTGTTTAAAAAATTTCAGACACGTTTGATGAAGAAATTTTAAATGATAAATAAAACCCCTGTATTTGACTCCAAAAGAACCCAGTAACAAGCTTGTAAAACCCTTGGATTTTAAATTGCGCTCCCCCAAAATTTGGGGGGGGGAAAAAATTTAAATTTTTAAAGTGTATTTAAAAAAAATTTTGGGAAATTTTTCTGAATATAAAAGCAAAACAGGTTAATTTCCTTCGGAAAAATGAATTATGCTACAGAATTTCTTCTGTGGCGGGTGAAAAACAAAAATTTCTTTTTCTGGGACAAAATGCAGAACAACGCTTTAAATTTAACCCCCGGATGAAATTGCGCCAAACATTTTGGGAACCCCCAAACCCCCCGAGCTTTTTTTTTCATGTTACCAAATGGGGGGTTTTTTCCCTTTCTACAAAAACAAGAGAAAAAATTGTAATTAAAATTTTGCTTGTGAATTAGGCTTTCAGGGAAAATTTTATTTTTTTGGGGGTGAAAAAGACGGTTTCTTGGAGTCACCACAAAACGAAAAACAAAAGCTTAATTAAAAACCCCGGGGTGTAAATTGGCCAAAAAAAAATTTGGGAACCACAAATACCGGTTTGTAGGTTTTTAAAAATGGCTGTTTTTTCTACGCTAACACAACAAAAGAAAAAATTTTAATTAACCTTGGTTGTGAAATTTGGCTAACAGGAAAATTTTTTTTTTTGGGGGTGAAAAAGACGGGGTTTTTTGGGGTCACCCCCAAACAAAAAAAAAACGGGTTTAAATTAAAACCCCCGGTGTAAATTCGCAAAAGGGGAATATGGATGCCCCCAAAAATACGAGCTTTGTTAAAGGGGTTACAAAAGGGGGGGTTTTCTACGCTACACAACCAAAGAAAAAAAAAAGTAAAATTTAAACCTTTTGCTTGTGGGAAATTTTGTACAGGGAAAAAATTTTATTTTTGGCGGTTTTAAAAAAACGGTTTCTTGGGTCACCACAGCAAAAAAAACAGGCTTTAAATTAAACCGGAATGTAAATTGGGCCCAAACCAAATTGACAAAACCCCAAATTACACTTTTTCGTGTTACAATGGCGGGTTTTCTACCTTTCACAACAAAAGAAAACAAGGTAAAATTTAACCTTTTTCTTGTGAAATTTTGTACAGGAAAATTGTTTAAATTTTGGGATGAAAAAAAATTTGGTTTTTTTTTGGGGCACCAAACAGAAAAACAACCCCTTAATTAACCCCTTGGGGTGTAAAATTTTCGCCAAACAATTTAGGGAAACCCCAAATTTCGGCTTTTTAGCGTGTTTAAAAATGGCGTGTTTTTTACGCTAAAAAACAACAAGGGGAAAAAATTGTAATTAACCTTTGCTTTTGAAATTTTTCTACAGGGAAAAATTTTTAAATTTTTTTCGGTTTAAAAAAAGGTTTATTTTTGTCACCACAGCAGAAAAAAAAAGCTTTAAATTTTAAAACCCCCGGATGTAAATTTTCGCCAAAAAAATTTAGAACCACAAACTTACGAGTTTTTTTTAGCGTGTTACTTTGGGGTGTTTTTACGCTAAAACAAAAGAGAAAAAATTGTAATTAACCTTCGCTTGTGAATTAAAGGGTACAGGAAAAAATTTTTTTTTTGGCGGGGAAATGACGGGTTTTTTGGGTCACCCCAAAACAGAAAAAAAACGCTAATTTAACCCCCGGTGTAAATTTCCCCAAAAGAAAATTTGCAGAAAAAAGAAATGGTATTTGTATTGTAAAAAAACTGTTTTTTAAATGAATACAACAGGAACTGCTTAGATCCCCCTTGGATATTCAATGTGAGCAGATAGCATTAAAATGTATATGCAGCTGCAGTGGACGCACACTGGACTTCAGATCCAATCCCCCAAAAAAATCAGAAATAGAACTTTAAAGAGAAGCAGTCTCTGAGACAAGCTGAGACCCCCACAAAAATCGCTGTATAAAAATCAGTTCTTCAGTAAGAGCTATCACAAATCAGCCGCAGCAGCACCTTCCCTGATCAGTACAGTGGAGGAGTGTGAGCTCCCAGCGTCGCGCCCGGATTATATAGTGCGGTGACATCACAGAATCCACCCGTCTCTGATTGGCTTCATCTTGCACATGTCATGCAGGCTATCCCCTTCTTCTCCCAGAGTGCTTTGCCCCATGTAACGCCATGTGCTCGCAGCCATTTTATCAATCAAAAGCACACTTCATTCACCCAAAGTACCCCAAACTTCGACTTCGTTCAGAACCGAAGTTTTCCTGAAATTCTAAATGAATTCCACTTCGTTAGAATCAATTCGCCCATCTCTAAATATAATATTAATACTTCTGTAGACAACCGAGGGATGATATTATTATCAGGGCATATTGTTGTGGCATTCATCAGTGGCAGTCCAGATCACTAGACATAATATACTTGCCCTATAAAAACCTCCCTACCACCTTCCACTGTGCTAAAATAGAAAATTAGCCCATACTAACTTCTCTTGTCTTCACTGTTCCAGTGCAACTAGAGATCTAGGGGGACATGTATGGGCGGAGCTGCGGCAGAAGTCTGGTGTCCGTTCAGCCCGAAAACTGTCACGTTCGCCCCAATATCAGGCGCATTACAATCGTACGACACATTTCCAGCACCCCATCCCCACCCCGTTCTCAAGGGCATTACAAAGTACTCAGAAATACTACTCCAATTATATCAAGCTATATATAACAGAGCTCAGTTTCTCTTTCTCTATCACATTCTGCTCTCATATAGGGCAGCATAAACCACCAGACAAGTTCCCTTTAAACATGTAAGCAAGGAATCCCAGAAGGGCTAAAGTGTCAATATTTCAATTCCTAATGTCCCTCTGAAATCATTGTTAGTGTTTGTCTAACATTCACGCGGATTCCGACTTAAAATACTCGTCTGAAATCGAAAGTTAACCATTCCCATTGACCGCAATAGAAAATATACGTTGTAGCTCATACAAACCATATTTTCTGCAAAAACTTCAAGCATGTTCATTATTTGGTCATATTTCATGTGGGAAACACATGGAAATTTACTATTGATGTCAATGTGGAGGACTAACAACCTTGTGTAAAGCGCATCCAAAATATTTGTATATGGTTTTTAATGCGGATCCGCATCCAAAACCACATAGAAATTAATGGGACTTGTTTCTGACGAGTAAAATCTACCCTAAATTCACATGCAATAAGCATATGAAATACGTATTTAAAACCGCATCGGAGGACGCGGTTTTCAACAGCAGAATCCAGCAAGTAAATTTTACTCATAGTGTATACGTCCTCTAAGAGGTTATCTTAACAGGAAAACCCATGTCCACAGACAACATAGAGAGGTGTCCTATGCTTGGGGCTCCCCCTCACAGCCAGAGCAGATAGCTTCTGAAAAAGAAGAGCACCTACTCTTGCAGACTTTATAGTACAGTCACCCATAAATGTAAACGTTAATCACTAGACATTTTTTTCTTGCAGCGGCTGTCCTTGTCTTCACTGAGTGATTTCACCTGAACATCACTAGGACTTCCTTTGAGAAGGTGTTGTAATATTGAGGCATATCTGTCCTGATTTTTAGGGAACATGTGCCAAATGGTCATAGTAATATGCTTAAGCAAAGCCACATTGGTTTATTATTAGCATATGGCACACATCTGACCATTGTCCCAAAAGGAGTTTGAGCTGCTATTTAGTGGGTTTTACCGAACCAGAATTTTTGCACTCTGACCCCAACCTTAAACCTTTTCCAAATCCCTACCCAAAACGTAACATTAAATTAGACTTAAGGCTAGGGTTTTTCAATGGGTTTGAATGGGTTAACTTACTTGTTCCCTAGCACCTCTGGTCCTATAACGCTGTCATTCTGATGTCATGGTCCAACATCACATAGGTAACATTAATGTGGCGGTGGACCAGAGATGACGTAAGATTGAAATGACATCAGAGCAACAGTGCAATAGGAGGATCGAGAGCCCCAGAAAATGGGTAAGTGAACTCATTGAAACCCAGTAAAAAGAATCCTAACCCCAATTTACAATAGGTGTTATGGTCGATCTTTTGGAGGACATCACCAAAAAAGTGATTTGTTCTGATTCAAATCAAAGCACCCAGATTAGTAAGCAAATCGGAAGCGAAACAGTATTTGACAACATACAACATTTAGGTCCTATATTCTGTGAATATGCCCCAATGTTAGCAAGAAAGTGCAAATGAGCTGATGATAAATGACCCCCTTATGTTATTCCTGATATTTAAAGTGTATTCCTGAGAACTAGTCAGCTTTAGTTGCTGTAATATTACCAAAGTATATCAGACAATATTTAAAGGGACAAGTTTCAATGTTCAACAATGATACAGCAGTTAAATGCTAAATCCAGTTTGTGTATCCCAATTAAAAGAACTGACATAAGACATAAGGAGATTATTTCTCATCTGTTCGTTTGTGCAGTTCTGTGAGATGCAGTTGATGACAATTTATAACATAAAATCCACATTCACATAATAGTTAAAAACTAATCAACATTCTAATGTAAGTCTCTGATCAACTAACAACTAGAAAGCATTGGAGTCTTTGAGTGTCTTTTTTACAGCTTGTAATAAAGGTGTGGATGCAAAAAGTCTAAAGCTCTGGCAGATGGTACTCAGCGTGCGACTCCTGCTGTGCCCAGCAGGGCCACAGCTTAGGATGTTAGGACTGTCAAAAAGACTCTGTCTTCCAATTGAATAACAAAGTATAGTCTGGCAGGTTTTTTTTTTTCACATACAAAACTTGAATGATTCTGCACTTCATTTGCAGATATGTTTTATACAAGCTGCACTTATCATCATCATCATCATCCAAGTGTATGTGTCCAAAGGAAATTCTAGACACATCCGTGAAAAGTGACAGAATATGGGAAACAGCAACAAAAGGTATTGTACAGCTTTT
>JAODAL010084706.1:0-10832 GCA_025379985.1 Phyllomedusa bahiana
GTATTTATTATTGGCCCTGCCCTTTGGAGTCAGAAGGGTTAACGCCATGGATTAATATTGAGGCTCCACAAAGAGCAAAACCAATTACGTTTCTTAATAAGACAATTAGGGGCCGTGTGATGGCGTCGAGCGGAGGACGCTAATTAACCCCCCCCCCCCCCGCCATGGAGACAATCAGCAGCTTGTAGATAAGGGCTGGGGAAGTCTCTGCAATGAGATTTATGGGAGTTAAGAGAATCCAACAGTTTATTAAAACAAAGAGCAATAAAAGTTCTGTTGGATCGACTGTACCCAAACCCCACCGGCGCCAACGAAACGCGCGGAGCCTGAGAGAAGAGCCAAAAAACCAATGCAAAAACCCCCAGGAACGGGGACCCACAGGACTCAGAGCACTGGATGTAACCGGATCATGTTATAGAAAAACTAGGTGTAACCCGGATACTGTATATAATCACTGGTGTAACCAATCCTGATATTTTTGACACTGGATTAACCAATCACTGGGTGTAACCAGATCACTGAATGCAACTGGATCACTGATGTGTGGATCACTGGATGTAACCCCTCATGGGGGAATGGATCACTGTTTTTTTTGGTCATGGAGTAAACCCGGAAACACTGATATATAAATACTGGTTTTTAACCGGATCCTTTTGGATGAAAAGGATATTTTTTATTTTTAACGGTTTACGGGGTAGACACTGGGAAATTAAACCCACATGGGTTTTTAGTCACTGGGGGTTTTAAACTGAATATGGTTTTAACTGGGTAAAAAAGTGGATTTCACTGGGGTTTTAACCCGGTCACTGAGTTTTGGATCACTGGAGTAACCGATCACTTGATTATAAAACTGGTGTCCCATCATTGGATGTAACCCGGTCCGGGTGAACCGGGTCACTGATGTTTTGGGGTCACTGAAAGTAACCATCACTGGGGATGTAACCGGATCACTGGGGTGGATCACGAAGAACCAATACTGGGTGTCCGATCATGATATATAGATCCTGGATGAACCGATATGATAAAAGATCATGGGTGGGAAACCGTCCTGATATATAGATCCGGAAGGACCGGATCACGAAAATTTTGACACTGGATGTAACCGGATCACTGATATATAGATCATGGTTAAAAGGGATACTGGATTTAACTGGATCACTGAGGTGGATCACGGGTGTAACCCGATCATTGATAAAAACCCTGCATCTCCCCCCTTGTAGCGGGGATATGCCCCCCAAAAGGGCAGTCCCTTTTAATTTTTAGTCTTGCCAAGGGAAAGGTTTTGGGCCGCCATCTCCCCTCTCAAAAAACAGGAAACCGGGGCTTATTACAGGAGCACAATGTGAAAATAAGGAATTCAGGGGGGGTCCATTGCGGGGGAATGAATGTGTGTTGGCCGGAGCTTTTGCAGCCCCCCCCTTGAAAGATGAATTGGGGGTTTCATTCATTAGGGAGCCCACAGATTTGGAGACTCGTTTGCGCCTTTAAATGTTTTAAGGGCCTTTTTTTTTTTATGACTTACGATTTTCCTCGCCCGCCCCCTTTGGGGCCCCCAAATTTATTTCCTCTCCCAATGGAAGAAAATTAAAATTCCTGAAATATCAACAGGGTTTTTTTATTAAGAAAGATGCAGCTTTTTACGCCCCCCGGGGGGTGATGGGTTTTGGGGGAGCTTTGCAAAATGGTTCGGCTTCCTGAAATTTGTGTTTGGGTTTTTAAAGGTTTTAGAAGAGAGGGGGTGGGGGAATTAAGTCAAAAAAAAAAGGAAAAAAACCCGACAGAGGATTTTTTTTCTTCCCCTTTTAAAAAGGGGAAAAAAACCCCCAGAAATTCAGACTTTTTCAGGGCCCAAATCTTGTAGGGGGGAGGGGAGGAGGAAAATTTTACTTTTCGCATGTTATTGAAAAACGCATACAAAAAAAACTGGGCCGGGGACAAAAGGCTTTTTAATTTTTTTTAAAAAGGATATGTCCATTAGTTAAAAATTCTCTAAAATTTGAGGAGGTCTTAACTAAAAAAAAAAAAAACAAATTAAAATCGCATTTAAAACCTGGGGCCCCCTTTCCCGAGCCCGCGCTTTCTAACTTTTCTGTTTTTCCCCCCCAATGACGTCCACCTACATCTGTCCCTGTGGCTGCAGAAAAAGTGGCCCCACTCCCAGTGGCCGTGTGGTGCTCAAAAACAAAGGGAAAGAAAAGCTAAAGGGCCAGGGGGACTTTGGGTGCAGTTTTTCCATAAGGCAGATGTAGGTGTTTTTCATTTTGGGGGGGGACATGGAAAAGCGGCGGTGCTGGAAGGGAGTAGGTTTCACAGATGAGTTCATGGAGTTTTTTTTTTCTTAAGGCCTTGCGAGCACTGGATGGACGGAGGATACAGAAGAAGGACACGTGATAAGGACGCTGTATATGCTGCTTATGCTTGGTGGAGGGTTCTGGCTGATTCACATTTTGTGTTACCTAATAATGGATGTGGGATCAATCACGCGGCCGCACAGCTCCTCGCAGCAGGGATCGCGCTCGTGGTGGAACGCCGCCACTCATCTGCTCTGCGTACATTATTAATACAGATGCGTCCCGCAGCTCATGGTCATCTGAGGCCGCAGCCACGGTGCTGTCCAGAAGAATTACACTGTGTATTACTATGTGTGGTATATTGGTGACATCACACCCGGTATAGTAACTATAGATACAGTATAATGATGACATCACACCCAGTATAGTAACTATATACAGTATAATGATGACATCACACCCGGTATAGTAAATAATAACGGTATAATGATGACATCACACCCAGTATAGTAACCATATGCGGTATAATGATGACATCACACCCAGTATAGTAACCATATGCGGTATAATGATGACATCACACCCAGTATAGTAACTATATGCGGTATAATGATGACATCACACCCGGTATAGTAATCATATGCAGTATAATGGTGACATGACACCCGGTATAGTAACTATAGATACAGTATAATGATGACATCACACCCAGTATAGTAATCATATGCAGTATAATGGTGACATCACACCCGGTATAGTAAATATAAACGGTATAATGTGACATCACACCCAGTATAGTAACTATTTGCAGTATAATGGTGACATCACACCCGGTATAGTAACTATATATACAGTATAATGATGACATCACACCCAGTATAGTAACTATATGCGGTATAATGATGACATCACACCCAGTATAGTAACTATATACGGTATAATGAGGACATCACACCTGGTAGAGTAACTATATACAGTATAATGATGACATCACACCTGGTAGAGTAACTATATACAGTATAATGATGACATCACACCCAGTATAGCAACTATATACAGTATAATGATGACATCACACCCGGTATAGTAACTATATGCGCTATAATGAGGACATCACACCCAGTATAGAAACTATATACGGTATAATGTTGACATCACACCCTGTATAGTAACTATATGCGCTATAATGATGACATCACACCCAGTATAGTAACTATAGATACAGTATAATGGTGACATCACACCTGGTATAGTAACTATAGATACAGTATAATGATGACATCACACCCAGTATAGTAATGATATGCAGTTTTATGGTGACATCACACCCGGTATAGTAAATATAAACGGTATAATGTGACATCACACCCAGTATAGAAACTATATACGGTATAATGATGACATCACACCCAGTATAGTAACTATATACGGTATAATGATGACATCACACCCAGTATAGTAACTATAGATACAGTATAATGATGACATCACACCCAGTATAGTAACTATAGATACAGTATAATGGTGACATCACACCCGGTATAGTAACTATAGATACAGTATAATGATGACATCACACCCAGTATAGTAAAGATAGTGAGAGTATAATGGTGAAGTCACACCCGGTATAGTAACTATAGATACAAGTATAATGGGGACATCACACCCAGTATAGTAATCATATGCAGTATAATGGGACATTGACAACCCGGTATAGTAACTATAGATACAGTATTAAAGATGACATCACACCCCAGTATAGTATCATTATGCAGGTTTTTAAAGGGGACATCACACCCCGGGATAGTAAAATTTTAAAAGGTATAATGTACATCCCCCCAGTTTTTAGTAACTATTTCAGTATTAAAGGTTTCCCCTCACACCCCGGTAAGTTTTAACGATATTTTTACAGTATTAAAGAAAGACATTTACCCCACCTATAGTTTAACTATTTCGGTAAATGAGGGCTCACACCTGGGAGAGTAACTATATCCGTTTTAATGAGGGGTTCCACCCGTAGGGAACTATATTCGTTAAAAATAGGACATCACACCCGGGGTTTTGTAACTTTATCGGGGGTAATGAGGGCACACAACCCCGTTTAGTAACTTTATGGGGGGTATAATGAATGACATCCACCCAGTATAGTTAAACCCTTGCCGGGGGATAATTTATGACATTACACCCAGTTTTGTAACCATTTGGGTATAATGATGCCATCCAACCCCCCAGGATAGTAAACTATAAAGCGGGGGATAATTTATGACGTCACCCCGGACAGTTTTCTATAAAGGTTTTAATGATGTATCAACCCGGTACAGTATCTATATACGGTATTTTGAAATCCCCTGGGGATAGTTTTATAAAGGTATAATGGGTAATTTTACCACAGCCAATCCGGGATTTGTTAAAAATTTTTATGGGCTTTTAATGAGGACCAACCCCCCCACCCCATAGATTAAAATATTTTACGGTATAATGTGACAAAACCCACCCATATAAATTCTATTTTAAAAGGTATAAAGGATGAATTTACACCCAGTATTGTAACATATACGGTATAATGATGGGCAAACACCCCCCCTTAAGTAAATAATCGGGATAATGATACTTTACACCCCAGGGATTGAAAAATAAAATGCGACATAATGGTGACATCAAACCCGGTATTTGTAAAAAAATTTTAAAGCGGTTTTTAAAGATTGGCCCTCACAAAGCCGGTATGGTATTATTACCCTATAAAATGATTTTCACACCGGGAAAATATCCCATTTTTGGTATAATGAAGAAGTCACAGCCGGTTTAGTAACTATATCAAATAATGTGGGCTTTTCCAGGGGGTTTTAAATAACTATTTGCGGGTAAAAGATTGGGCATCACACCCGGGGTATTTTTGTAACTATATGCGGTTTTAAAGAGACACCAAAACCCGGGGGAAAAGTAACTAAATGCGGGGATAATGTTTACATCACCCCCCAGGGATAGTAACTATATGCGGTATAATGATGACATCATAGGTGGTATAGTAACTATATGCGGTATAATGATGACATCCAAACCCGGTTTTAGTAATATATGCGGTATAAAAAATGACAGCACACCCCGGTTTTGTAAATTTTTGCGGTTTTTAAAGATTGGACATCAAAGGTGGGTGTTTAATAATTTGGGGATAATTTAAAGGGTATCATAGGTGTATGGTGACTATTGGGGGATAAGATGACGCCCCCCATGTCCTGCGGGGATAGAGGTTTCGGAGGGCTCCGCCATTTTACTTTGGGGAATTTTCACATCCTTGTTTTGGGACAGATCTTGGGGGCGAGGTCTCCAGTAAATCAGAGATCATTATGCCGGTCGTCTGCCTGTGATTTATCGGTGGTTTTATGTAAATCTCCGCGTCGTGCGCTCATTTATTTTGTGATTAGTTTATTTTATCTTCTGCCCTTCATTTTTTGGAAATAAAATGGTTTTGGGGGCGCGCTGCCCCGTCCCCTGCAGCGGGCCCCCCGGGTTTTTGATGCCGCGCGCTCCGAGGAGCTGGCATAATGGTGTTTCCCCATTTTACAGAACCCTAAATTACGCGGGGGAAAAATTCTTTATTTCACAATGCGCCCCAGCGCCGCACAGACACAATTAATGACTTTATCGATTGTTTTCTTTCTGGGTTTTACTTTGCGTCTTGTTTTATTTGGCGTCGGCCATTAAGGTTGACTCCCTGCGTCCTTCTGCCGCTGCCAAAGAGGGTAAGATACTGGCAGATCAGTGCTGTCTGCGGGGTCCGTGCCCGGCAAGGGAATGAGCCTGGAGGTGCTGCCTGCACCGGGGATCACAGCTAATGGCCCATCGTCCTCAGTCAGGGACTCCTTCACATCTCAGGATCCATCTTGGCGCGAGGCTCCGAGAGTGAAGTGACGGCGTCACCGGTGCCAGGGGACGTAAACCCCGAGTGACGGACTAATAAAGGCGAACTCTCACCGCATTGATTCACTTTAAACAGGTGGGCAAGGGTAAATAACGACTCTTGCCAAATACATTGCTGTTCTGATTTTGCTTCCTTTCAGAGTTAGACCAGTTCTTAGCTCTTGCTTGTGTACACAGGCTTCCTTAGGTTACCGACCACCTCTCTCTGCTCTAAAGATGGACCGAGAGGATGATGTTACTACCTGCTGTGTCTTATCAGCAGCACAGAAGCTTGTTTATGTTTCTTTTTTACTGGCAAACTTTTACTCAGGATCTCAGGATCCAACCGTCGTGGCACGAGGCTCCGAGAGAGAAGTGACAGCGGCACCGGTGTCTATAGCGGCCACAGCATCACTCATGATGATGACGATGGGGCGGAAGCTGCACCTATTTCATCACTGGAGACCATCCTCATTGCTTGTACAGTGTCAGACTATCTTGAGGGAATCGAGGGTGCGAGGGAACGTTAACCACAAGTGATGGAATATTAAATGGGAACTCTCACCACAATGATTCACTTTAAACATGTGGGCAAGGGTAAATAACGACTATTACCAAATACATTGCTGTTCTGATTTTGCTTCCTTACAAGCTAGACCAGTTCTTATCTCTGGCTTGTGTACACAGGCTTCCTTAGGTTATCGACCACCTCTCTCTGCTCTAAAGATGGCCCAAGATGATGATGTCACTCCCTGCTGTGTCTTATCAGCAGCACAGGAGCTTGTTTATGTTTCTTTCTTATTGAGAAACTTTTACTCTTTAGAGCGCAGCAGCCTTCTGTCCTGCTGTTGAAAGCTTTCCATCAACAATGAAGTGGGAGCCTGGAGCTGCAGAACCGCTCATAGACTGAAAAGGAAGTGGGAGACTAAAGGTGGGAACCCCCACAGCCTGAAAGGAAATGGGAGCCCGAAGGTGAATCGCCCCCAGCATGAACAGGAAGTGGGGCCCAAGCTTAAATCGCCCACAGCATGAACAGGAAGTGGGAGCCTGAAGCTGTAGAACCGTCACAGCCCGGACAGGAAGTGGAAGCCTGAAGCTGTAGTGTCCCCAGCTGATCAGGGATGGGAGCCGAGCTGTAGAACCGCCCACACCCTGAACACGAAGATGGATCCTGAAGCTGCAGAACCCCACAGCTTTAACAGGAAGTGGGAGCCTTTAAGTGTAGAGCGCCCACAGCCTGAACAGGAAGTGGGGAGCCTAAAACTGTAAAACCGCCCCCGTTGAAAAAGGAAGTGGGAGCCTAAAGCTGCGGAACTGCCATAGCCTTAACAGGAAGTGGGAGCCTGAAGCTGTAGATCTGCCCACAGCCTGAACAGGAAGTGGGAGCCTGAAGCTGTAGAACTGTCCACAGCCTGGGGTTTGGGGGACCCCTGTTGTGATCAAAGGTGCAGAGCCCAAATATACCTATCAGACATCCACAGAGTGTGCCATAAATATCTGTGATGGGAATAACTCCAACGATGTCGGCTGAACCCCAAGGTCCCCGGCCGCAGATGATGCTGGATTTGGTCTCTATCTCTGTGTCCTATGATTCGTGCACTGGGGAAGTTTTCTATCTGGGACAGTCCTGCTCAGTTGTTTTTATATTTTTTGGGTTTTTTAATAAATTTTCACAAGTGCAGTGAAAAGGAAACCTTCCGGGTAGCAGCAGGAAAAAAGGATTTTTAAAAAGTAAAACAAGGGGCAGTGCATGGGCCCCCTTTGGGGGCCGGGCAGGGGGGTATTGGCTTATAAAGGGGCTTTCTGGGGGGCCCGCGGGTCGGGCATTGGAAAAGAAAAGGGGGGGTGGCAGTGTTGCCTTCCCCCTTTTGGGGTGTTAGCCGTGCGGATGATGGGGGTGAGAGTCGTTCTTGTCGCCTCACGTTTTAGGGCATACTCATTAGAAAAAGCCCCGGTTTTTTTCTGCCCCGGAGTCGCCGCCCACGGTCACGCGCTTCATCCTCACGGACTGATCCTGTCTCGCTCCGTCCTTATTATTCTGTTGTTTGTGTTTTCGCTGCTTTCAGATTTTTTTCCCCCAGAATAATCAGCCGCTTCCTGCGTCTGTCACATCCGTAAAAATCCGACAAATTGGGGGGGGGGGAAACCTTTAAAAAAAGCCAAGAAAAGGCGCCTTGGCCCATCGGGGCAGCGGGGCTTTTGTTTTCGGGTGATTGTGGTGTTGTAAAAAAAAAAAAAAAAAAAAAAAAAAAAAAAAAAAAAAATTTTTGGCCCCCCCCCCCCCCCGGTTCTGTATCAAGATTTATTTGTGGTATGGCCCCTTTCCCCCCGGGGGTCTGTATCAGTTTATTGTGGTGTATTGGGGCCCCCCCCCTTGGGGGTGTCCCCTATAGGTTTTATTGTGGTGTATGGCCCCCTCCCTGGGGTGTCTGTATCAGGTGATTGTGGGGTAAGGGCCCCCCCCCCCGGGGTTTGGGGCTTTTTCAGATGATTGTGGGTGTATGGGGCCCCCCCCGCTTGGGGTTTTCTGTACAGGTGATTGGGGGTGTATGGCCCCCCACCCCCCCGGGGGTCTGGGATCAGGGTTTATTTTGGTGTAAAGGCCCCCCCCTGGGTCTGGTTTCCCGTTGGGGGTTTTGGTGGATGGGCCCCCCCCCCCGGTGTTGTATCAAAGGGGATTGTGGGTATGGGCCCCCTCCCCGGGTGTTGTATCCCGGTGTTTTGGTGGGATGGCCCCCCCCGGGGGTCTTTTATAGGGTGATTGTGGTTTGGGCCCCCTCCCCGGGGTCTGTATCAGATGATTGTGGTGTTTGGCCCCCCCCCCCCCCCCCCCGGGGTTTTGGATCAGTTTATTGGGGGGGTAGGGGCCCCCTCCCCCCGGGGTCTGTATCAGGTGATTGCGGGGGGGGGTATGGCCCCCTCCCCCCGGTGTCTGTATCAGGTGATTGTGGTGTATGGCCCCCCCCCCCGGTGGGCTGTTTTGGTATTTTGGTGTATGGGCCCCCCCCCCCCGGGTCGTATAGGTGGTTTTTGGTGTTTGGGCCCCCCCCCCGGTGTTTTGATCAGAGAAATTGTGGTGTATGGCCCCCTCCCCGGTGTCTGTATCAGATGATTGTGGTGTATGGCCCCCTCCCCGCGGTGTCTGTATCAGATGATTGTGGTGTCTGTATCAGATGATTGTGGTGTATGGCCCCCTCCCCCCGGGGGGGTTTATCAGGGGATTTTGGGGGGATGGCCCCCTCCCTGTGGTGTCTGTATCAGATGATTGTGGTGTATGGCCCCCTCCCCGCGGTGTCTGTATCAGATGATTGTGGTGTATGGCCCCCTCCCCGCGGTGTCTGTATCAGATGATTGTGGTGTATGGCCCCCTCCCCCCCGGTGTCTGTATCAGGTGATTGGGGGTGGTTTTGGCCCCTCCCCCGGTTTTCCCTGTATCTGATTGTGGTGATGGCCCCCCCCCCGCGGTGCTGTACAATGATTTTGGGTATGGGCCCCCCCCCCCAAGGGGTCTGTTTTAAATGATTGTGGTGTATGGCCCCCCTCCCCCCGGGGTCTGTATCAGATGATTGTGGGGTATGGCCCCCCCCCCCCCGGTGTCCCGGATCGGGGTTGGTGGTGTATGGCCCCCTCCCCGCGGTGTCTGTATCAGATGATTGTGGTGTATGGCCCCCTCCCCCCGACGGCTGTACAGATTTATTTGGGGGTTTTATGGCCCCCTCCCCGGTGTCTGTATCAGTGAAATTTTGGTGGGAAGGCCCCCCTCCCCCCCCGGGGTCTGTTTTTATGGGGTTGTGGTGTATGGCCCCCTCCCCGGGGTGTCTGTATCAGATGATTGTGGTGTATGGCCCCCTCCCCGCGGTGTCTGTATCAGATGATTGTGGTGTATGGCCCCCTCCCCGCGGTGTCTGTATCAAATTTATTGGGGGGGATGGCCCCCCCCCCCCGGGGGTTTTGTATCTGGTTTTTGGGTGTATGGCCCCCCCCCCGCGGTTTTTCCCTGTATTTAGTTTATTTTTGGGTAGGGCTCCCCCCCCGGTTGTCTGGAAACAGATGGATGGGTGGGGTATGGCCCCCTTCCCCGGGTGTCCGGGATAGGTGGGTTGTGGGGGTAAAGGCCCCCCTTCCCGGGGGGGTCTTATTTCCCGGTTTATTTTTGGGGGTTTTCCCCCCCCCCCGGGGGTGTCTGTTTTCAGGTGATTTGGTGTATGGGGGCCCCCCCCCTTGGGGTCTTTCGGTTTAGGTGATTTTGGTGTAAAGGCCCCCCCCCGGGGTCTGTATCAGGTGATTTGGTTGGGATGGCCCCCCCCCCGGTGTCTGTATCAGGTGATTGTGGTGTATGGCCCCCCACCCCGGGTGTCTGTTAAAATGGTGTTGGGGGTATGGCCCCCTCCCCCCGGTGTCTGTATCAGGTGATTGTGGTGTTTTGGCCCCCCCCCCCGGTGTCTGTATTTGAAAGATTGTGGGGTATTTTCCCCCTCCCCGCCGGGGTTTTCTGTATCAGGGGAGGGTTGGGGGGGCCCCCTCCCCCCGTGTCCCGTATCAATGGTTTTTGGTTTTATGGCCCCCCCCCCGGGGGTGTCTGTATTTTAAAGGGTTGGGGGGTTATGGCCCCCCCCCCCCGGTGTCTGTAAACAATGATTTGTT
>JAODAL010084707.1:0-10831 GCA_025379985.1 Phyllomedusa bahiana
TTTAAAGGGCTTGTCCCCACGCGGGGGTTATTGGGTTTTTACAGACTGTTTTCGGTTTTGAAAACAGCTGTCAATTTTACATTGATTTAAAATAGAAAATCCGTGAAAAGCCGTCCACACTGCAGGGGATTTTTCGCTGGAACGGTTTTTACACGCTTGTTTCCCAAATACTTAGAACATTTTCTTCTCTGCCCCCGGGTTTTCCGGCAAAACATGAAAAAAGTAGTGTGAAGGGTCTTAAAACCTGCATCTCTGCTGTTCATGCGGATTCTGCAGAGCATCAAGGTGCCTAACATTTCTGGCATTGGGACACAGACAGAAAACATCTCAGGTTGGGTGGAAAATCTACTAAAACCCCATGTCAGAGATACTCCTAGCTACCTCCAGGACACCACGCCCCCAAATTTGGGGTTTAAAAACAAAACCATCACCCGCCAATAAATTTATACCCACAACTATTTTGCTTCTGGTTAGGGACCTATACTCGGGAAGGGGAACAAAAAATTCCCCCCTTTTTTTATGTGCAAATCTCTGTATGGCAGAACTGGAAGGGCATATCTATTCACATACAACAAACCTATGATTTACCTTCGTTATATTGATGATATCCTGGTCTTCTGGACTGCAAGTGGAGGAAGCCCTACGTAAATTCCATAACAACTTTAAAGACTTTCACCCCACCATAAACCTTAAACTTAGCTATTCAGAGAGTGAAATATACATTCTGGATACCACAATACACAAAGGCCACTGGCTACTCACATCGATATACCACAAACCGAAAACGGCCTACCTGAGAAACAGCAGCTTCCACCCCAATCACACAAAACAGTATTTTATATACAGCCAGGCTATACGATACAAATCGAATTTGGCTCCGACATAGTAGACCTTAGCAAGCACCTCCTGGATCTAAGGACTGAATTCCTCTGATTGGGATACAAACCACAAGTGATGGACAACCAAATAAAGCAGCAGCCATAAACAGGGGCAGTCTGCTCACATTCAAAGAGACCCAGGATAAAGTCACCTCTAGTCACCTAGAATCCACAGCTGGAGATCCTACGAAGGATTACCAAGGAACTTCAACCTGAGCCAAAAAACAATTCCCAGTCCTTCGACTTTCTGCAACCACTAAACCTGTAACAAATTGTCTGGAGTGCCCTGCAGGCCTCAACAGAAAATGGCATCTCACCCTGCCTGCAAAGCACGTGCAAGACCTACAGGCACATCCACACCAATGACAGTGTACCTGTCCCACAGTCATAGCAGGTGCACAGATTAGGGGGACATTTTCCTGCAGGTCTTCCAATGTGGTGTATTCATTTGTGTGCAGTATCCCACCACAGGCCTCTATGTGGGGGAAACCTGGCAGAGATTCAGTCAGCGATTCACCATTAATAACAGCAGAACTGATCTCCCAGTGGCCGTACATTTCTCCAGAAAAGACCACTCCATTGAAGATTTGTGGGTTGTGATTTTAATGGGACATTTTAAGACTCCGAGGGAGAGGTAGGGATGGGAACAAAAGTTAAAGCAAAAGTGTAAAACTTTCCAACACGGGCTTAATATCCATACTAGCTTCATGTCACACTGTGTGAACTGTGAGGGCCACAAAACAGATAACAGCAAGCTTAATGATCCTCCTGTGATGCCTCAAGTTTCCAGATTGTTTATATTGCATTTTATTTTTAAAGATTTTAAGACCCGTCTTATGTGTATAAAAAGAGCTAATACTCTCGAAAGCTTACAATTAAATATACACAGCCACAGGGGCGTAGCTACAGGGGTTGCTGAGTCGCTACCGAACCTGGAAGTGTGAGGGGGCCCAAAGCCCCATCTGCCATATAACAAGAAACCAGTATTTTAAATAGCACATGGTAGATGGAGACCATTTTATAGATTTTACACTGGGCCCCAGGAGATATAAGTTACGCCTCTGCTCAGCCACTTAAAGCATACTTGCCAACTTTTGGAAGTGGCCTTCAGGGAGATTTTGAATTGCAGCCTGCCGCCTTCATAGTTTGAATGGCCACACCACCTGTTTTACATGACACCATCTTTTGCACAAATCCACACCCCCTTTTCACATCTGTTGAACAGCTTTGGAGGAAAGTTGATAAGGGATGTGGTATCCTTCAGCTTTACTGAATGTTGGATCTCCTAACCAGCATCCAAGCTGGGTAACACCACATCAATCAGCTTTCCTTCAGAGCCTAACTACAATGTGGTCCCTATGCATCAAGTGATGCCAGGGCAGCGTCTCATGATGCTTTACCCTGGCACCACCACTATTTACAGAGCAACACACAGCCAGTATAAAAAAGTGCTCAGATGTATAAAGTGGTTTAGCTGCCATATAGCCTTAGGCTAAAACGACCAAACTTTGTCAACTTGTGACTATGTTTGGCCCCTTTTCAGCCATGTATGCTGTATAACAAGGCGTGTTGAGTCCGTGTGAACATACAATTTTAGATATGTGTTTGGATCCATCTGTTGGACCCCAAACACGCATCTAATAATGTGTAATGTGATTTTACATTGCATTTAACTTGAAACACGCATTGGCGTTCACACAAGTGAACGCCAATTCGTGTCTCACTGCATCTTTCGGATCCATTCCAAGAATGGACATGTCAATTCTTGGTCCGAAAGACACAACAGGAGCCCTATTTTAAACTATAGGGTGCTATCCTGCTGCATCCAACACACATCCAAACACACAGTTGTGTGTTGGATCCGATCGACGCTGCGTTTTTGGATGCGATTTTCGGATCCAACACGGATCCAAAAACGCCAATAGCTGCAACAATTTAGTCACCAAAAAATGTGACCACTATTCTAATGGCACGTTTGCAGCACAATAGATTTCTGTCCAACCATTTGAAGGAAGAAAGAGCAGCTATACTACATTTATCAGGCACTTAGATTGTCCTATATTTCTGATTTAAGTCTGAAATAAGCGTTGTGTCATTTTTGTGGTAAAGCCGTAGCGGCAAGCTCCCTCCCATTATTATGATGCAATGAAGCAGAGTTACTGTATCACTTCAGAGTTTGCGTAGGACATTACACTATGTAGCAATGCTTTAACCTAAATAGATTTTAAGTATTGGTATTGTACAATACACAAAGAGGTTATGAGCATTCTGCTCAACCCCTGTGGCACAACTAGGGCCTGGCAATATGTTTAGCGTTTCATAAAAAAAAAAATCATTCAAAACTAGAAACACTCTTATAGGATCTAAGTAGTGAAAAATGGTTTTCTCGTCTACTGAAATCTATTGTGCCATACAGGGTCAGACCGGGGTGCCTATGGCCCACAGGTGGAGTTGATTCTAGAGGCCCACCAGCCATTTCTGGGCCCACCAGTTGAATTTATTTTAGGGGCCTACCCTACAGCTACTGTAAATGACTGTACATGCCTCTTATACTCTGCCTCTTGCTTTTGGCTTCTGTTTCTGCCTCTTATTAGGATATATATATGGGTTTTTAAAAAAAAAAATCCCCGCCTTCCCCCCCCGAATGGCTGTGAAACTTTCTGTGCCTTATGTGAACATACTGTAATGTGACATACCTGTCATTGAGCCATCTAGAACTTAAAAAATTAAGTGAAGACCCAAAGCAATCCCAGATCAAGTGCATGGATGGTTGAGGATAAATTCACATGCAGCACATTTCTAGCAACTGAAAATCTTATCTATACATTACATCTGAAGGGTTGTTTCGGTGGCAAACACATATCGTACAAGAAATCTGCCATGGGGTGAAATTTTACCCTTAAAGGGGGCCCCGGGCACACGGGCTTTATTCAAGACGGAATTGGACCGGCATTGGGGCTCCGGGGGAAATTCCCCGGGTTTAATAAAAGGGGGGGGCGGTCGGGCCCCCCGGCCCCATGACCATTCCAATTTTCCCCAAGGCCCCGGAATTTCGCCTGGATAATGTGCATGGGCAGTTTCTTTTCCCCCCCCCCGGCGGAAATTTTCCCCCGAGCCGGGGAGGACATGGAATCCACTTTTTTCTCTAGGGAAACGTGGAAAATTTCCGGGAATTACTCGAACCAAGGGTTGGCGCCGTACTGCAGGGGCAAAAACCCCGGGACGAGTAACCGGGGGGCCAAACCGCCCGAAATAAGCCGGGTGAACCGGCCCCCTTTTACCCGTTTTTGTATTAGGCCGATTTTAATTTATTTATGGCCCCCCACTGATTTTGGATTAATTTCCGGGTAACTCTTTAACCCTAGGCCAATTTCTCCCAATAACAGTTGTGTTTTCCTCTTACTCTAAACCCCCCTAATTTTGTAACCCTCAGGGAAATCATTCGCAAAAACATGCGAATTTGCAAAAATTTTTTCCCGGAGTATTTCCTTCAGATTTAAATTTTTTTTTTGATAAACATTAACACCCAAAAAAAACACCACTCTAAACAACCCCCCAAATGAAAAAATAAAAGGAACTAGCTTGAAATTTGGGCAATATGTTTACCTAAAAAAAAAAAAATGGGAAAAATGCGGGTATTAAAAAAGAGCTGCCAGGTTCTCATTGAAATTAAAAAAAAAAAAAAAAAAAAATAGGTCTGTTCTAACCTGGATAAGCTGGTGTAATTGTGTAAAAAGTTTTTTCTTTTTTAATTTTGCTAAAATTATGGGCCAAATGTCAGCTGTAAATCCATGGAAAATATAATCTAAGGGTGCTTTCACACAGTGCGGTTTTTGGTGCGTTTTTGATGCATTTTTTATTGGATGGGCTTATTTTTTTGGGCCGGGAAGGCACAACAATTAATGCTATACAATTTTTGCCTCCAAAAAACGCATCAAAAAACGCACCGTTTTGAAAGCACCCTAAAAAAGCACCTATAACCAATGCTTTTTTTTTTTTTTTCTTCCCCCTTATTAAAGGAAAAAACTTTCGGGGCAGTGCTTAGGTATTGGGGTTTAAATTTTTTGGGGTTTAAATTTTTTTTTACCCCTGTTCCCCCACTGTTTTTTTTTTTTTCCTTTTTTTTTTTCGTGAAAAAATTAATGGGTAAATAAATATTGCAATTTTCCCCTTGACCCCGTTTTTTTTAACCCCCAATTTAAAAAACTTGGGCAAGGAAACGTTATTGTAAATGATTGTTATTAAGGGGGTTTAAAGGCCCCAAAAAAGCCAAAAAAAGGAACATGAAAAAATAAGAAAAATTTCATTTTTAAAAAGGGATTAAATTTTAAGCCACAAAAAATGTTTTGTATGTGGGGGATGGGGGGCCTAAAAGGGGGGCAAAATTGGGGGACAGATAATAGAACAGACAATTTTAAAATTTTTGACAAAAACCCTAGAAAAACTGTTTTTAAATTACCCCCAGGAAAAGAAGGAGGTTTATGGGGTAGTAATTTGCCTTAACATTGTCCGTTTTCTTTTTTTGGGCACAACCCGAAATGTCGTTTTTTTAAAAAGTTTAAATTTTCCCCCTCTCCATCCCTTTTGGGGGAAACAGGGGAAAAAAAAAAGAAAAACAAACCCAAAGGGTAGGCCCTATAATTGTTTGGCTTAAAGGTATATAAAAAAATTTGTAATCTCAACCCAACAATACTAATAAATTCTGGGGGGGGACCCCGTAAGTGACAATGAGAAAACATTTGGCAGAAATGTGAACCTGCATGATTCCTGCATTAGATGCAACTTTAGCAGACTAAGGGCATGTCCCCACGGCATAGGACAAATACTGGTCGGTTTATCTGACCGGTATTTGTCCGGTTTGTGTGCTGTGCACACGGCCGCGGGGAGGAGGGGGGGTCAGCGTTTCTCCGCGATGAGCGGAGAAAAGCCTTCCCCCTTCCAATGCACATGTTCCATCCGAAAACCGAACAGGAAAAAATGGGAAATGCTCAATCTTCTTCGATTTGGCCCGCGGGCGGAAAACCTGTGCAGTGGGGACTGCTGCACGGGTTTTCCATAGAGTCCCGTTGTGCTCATTTGCGGCCAGTTTCTCAGACGGTCTGCAAAACCGCAAACCGTCTGAAAAACCGGCCAAAAACCTGTGCCATGGGGACATGCCCTAATATTGCATTCAAAGGGTATGTGCACACAGCATAATCGTAATTACGGGACTTCGGGGTAGGGGGGCCAGCAGCCTGCGGGCCCCATAGAAATTCATTGCTAGTGGCGCGTATTCGCCACTAGTAATTCACATGTCACTTATCTCCCCCCGCGGCGTGTTGTATGAGCGGGGAGAGGAGGCGTAATCCATAGTTCTCTATGAGAACTGTGGATTACCTTAATGACTGGGACGTATCTTGCCCCGTATTTAGCGCAGTACACCGCAAAATACGGGCCGAAATACGTCCCAATTTAAGCCGTGTAAACATAGCCTTATAGGCTCCCACCTTATAAGGGTATGTTCACATGGCGTGTTTAATACGTTTTCGATCCAAAAAACACATTCAAAAGCGCTGCATAAAACGCATCCAACATGCAGGTGCATGTTTGGATGCATTGTGGCTGCAGCACCCTATAGTTTTAAATAGGGCGTCTGCGGATCAAGAGTTGCCATGACAATTCTTTGAACGGATCCGAAAGACACATGTTAACACGCATCGTCGATCACTCGTCTGAACACCGATGTGTGTTTTACATTGAAAGCAATGTAAATCACACTGCACGTTGTTAGATGCGTGTTTGGGTCCGAAACACAGATCCAAACACACGTCTATAAACGGATCCACAAATGCTGTGTTAACATACTCTAAGGCTATGTTCAGACGGCTTATTTTGGGGCGCATTTCGCCACGTATTTCGAGCGTACTGCGCTCTAATACGAGCGAAATGCGCCCCAGTCAATACGGTAATACACAATCCATCATAAAGAACTATAGATCACGCCTCCTCTCCCCGGGCGTACAATGCGATCATATTGTACGCCCGCGGAGATAAGTGACATGCGAGTAATGACAGTCTATGGGGCCGATCAGCGCGACTCCCCAAACACCCAGCGTAATTGCGAAGAGTACTGTACGCCCCACAATTAAGCCATGTGAACATACCCCTACGAAGAAACTAAAAACACTGCAATAATAAAAAAGTAATGACAGTAGCAATATTTAGAGAACCACCATAGTAGTACCTTTTTGTAGGGCATAACTGGTTGTTGGCTTTCTAGATCGCAGAATGCCAACATCATGTTACCCCCTACAGAAAAGACAACGTTCTTGCACCAGAGTGGGACCCTCACCCTATAGCAGCTGTATATGGCTATAGTTCCACTCATAGTAACACTTGAGTAGCCGTAGGCCATGTTCACACGGCTTAAACTGGGCCATATTTCGGTCCGTAATTATGCGCTGAAGTGCGCAAATTACGGGCTGAAAACGGCCCATTCATTTAAAGTAATCCACAGTTCTCAAGAGAACTATGGATTACCCTTTCCTCTCCCTGCTCGGCGAATCCGCCGGGCGGGGAGATAAGTGACATGGGGAATTACCAGCGGCGTATAACGCCGGGCCCCTGTAATGCAAGTCAATGGGCCGGGCAAGTGCCGGCCCCCTCACCTACCTCCCCCGGGTCCCGGCCCCCCCCGGCCACACGGCGTAATTGCGGGGCGTAATTTCGTCCCGCAGTTAAGCCGTGTGAACATAGCCTTACAAACCAAAAGTAAGGCCACTAGAGGTGGGCGAATTTCTCAAATTCGCTCATTTGAATTTCGTTCGGACCCAAATTACTTCGGGACGAATCTCCCTTAAAAAACAGCTATTTCCAGGCTGCACAGAGCCTGCAGGGTGCTGTAGAACGTTTGTGCCATGCTTAAATATGCAGAGGGGAGCTGGTTTGGTCTTCATACAATGTTTGTGTTTTAGTATGACACGCAATGACTGCCGCCCGCTCTTAGAAACCTTCATTATAAAATTCCCGGGCAACTTAAGAGGTAAAACTGACCAAAAAACTGAAGCAGGAATGTAGCCTGATAAAGTCATGGCAGCGACAGCTGGAAAAAAAACAAGCTGAACGCTCAGGTGGCAACATCAGTGACAGAGTGTGGCGGTGACGGCAGCAGCATGAGGTCAGAGAGTGGCACAACGACAGGGTGTGGAGGGCACGGCAACAGCCACAGCAGCAGCATGAGGTCAGAGAGTGTCACAATGACAAATTCTGGAGGTGGCAAAAACAGGAGTAGGCCACAGAGTGGCACAATGATACAGTGTGGAGGTCACGGCAGCAGCAGCATGAGGTCAGATAGTGGCACAATTTACAATTCTGAGGGGCAAAGAACGTGAGGTGCCAAAAGAGGGGCCACAATGGGCAGTGTGGAGGTCACGGCAGCAGTCAGCATGAGGTCAGACAGTGGCACAATGACATTCTGGAGGTGGCAAAAACTGGAGTAAGGGGCCACAGAGTGGCAAAAATGACAAGTGGAGGTGACGGCTCAGAAGCCACATTTAGGTCAGAGAGTGGCCCCAATCACATTTGGAGGGGCAAAAACGATAGCCACAGAGTGGCACAATGACAGAGTGGAGGTGACGGCGGCAGGAGCAACAGCAAAGAGGTCAGAGAGTGGCACAATAACCCCAGTGTGGAAAGTCACGGCACCCCAAACAACAGCAGCATGAGGTCATAGAGTGGCACAATTTACAGAGTGTGGAGGTGGTGGCAATACCAGTCCCTGGTAAAGATTTGGTTTGGGGGCAGATGGAGAAAACGTCAGCAGATGTGTGGCAAACAGGCGGGTGGCGGCATCAGAATAGTGGCTGAGGCAGGTAGTTTGAACCCAGACTCATTTCTCACAGTTTTGGGTGAGGGGCCCATGGCTGATTGTCCCGAAAGGGAATTGGGTGTGTGGAAATCCTGGCCGATCCACGCCTGATTCATCTTGACAAAGGTTTAGTTCCTTATCCACATTTCCCCGTGGACCAAGCGGGTTCTCCTTGGGTTAAAAGATGGCCCCTGCCGCACTGAACACCTGCTCTGATGCCACATACTGGCCGGGGCAGGACAGCTTCTCCACGCAAACTCGGCAAGTTGCGGCCACACATCCAGTTTGGCTGCCCAGTAGTCCAGCGGATCTTCTAACTGGGGTGGCAGAGTGCTGTCCAAGTACGCCACCACCTGTTGGTTCAGGGTCTGCCCAGGTCCTGCTGGCTGCTGGCGACTGCCCTCCTCACTAGGCGGGGAAGGAAGCTGCTTATCAGTGACTCCAGACTTAGGTTGCTGCTGATGGAGCTGATACTGCTCCTACCCCCCCCAGCTTCCCTCAGCAGCCGCGGCAGTAGTACGTGAGCGCTGAAGAACCCCCCGGTCAGAACCTGTCAGAGGAAGGAGGACGATGCCGCACATAGGCAGCGGCCAACTGACTACGGAGGATTTCCCTATAGTATTTGAGTTTGTCCTCCCTCTCAGCAGCTGGGAAAAAGGCTCCCATTTTGGACCGGTAGCGAGGGTCCAATAGGTTGGAGAGCCAGAAGTCATCCCTCTGCCGGATGCTGACTATTCGGCTGTCACTAGCCAGGCAAATCAGCATGCTGCGGGCCATCTGCACATATGTCTCCGAGGGGCTCCCTGCCTCCATATTCACTGTATACTGCAACGGTGCTTGCGGGTCATCTGCGTAGTCCTCCTCATCTCCATCTACCTCCTCCAGCTGCTCTTGCTCCTCCTCTCTTGTCACCTGGGTAGAAAATCCACTTATTTCACCAGACAATGCTTCGCTCCAATGTCCTCCTCCTCCCTCCTCCATTTCAGTCCACCACCGACTCATGTGGCCGCGAGATGTAGTCGCTACGTCTCCAGTCCCCTGCCCAGACAGATTTTTCAGCATCTGTTCCAGGACAAGAATCATTGTAATGACGATATTCATCCCGTAGTCCTGGCGACTGACAAATAACGTCAGCCTCCTCAATGGCCTCAACAAACGGCAGGTGTCACACATGAGCTGCCACTGCTGACATCAAGTTACACAGGGAGTACTCCTGTCCGCCTGGATCATCAAAAAATGTTAATGGCCTTTCTCTGTTCATCAGTCGGTCCAACATGTGCAGCTTGAATTCCAAGGGGTGGAAACATCGCATATCAGAGTGTGTTGTGGGAGCTGTTCTGCCGCTGCAACTCGAGGAGGGTGTTCTGCTTTGTAGGAATGGAATGAAGTGCATGCACAGTTTCCTGGCCATTTTCAGAATCTTCTGAAGATCGGTGGAAGACTTCAGGAACCTTTTCACAACCAGATTGAACAGTGCGCCATGCAGGGCGCATGGCCATCCCTCCTCGGTGCAGCGCGGTGACACCATGTTCCTCCCATTGTCCGTCACCATGGTTCCGATTTGCAGTTGGCGTGGGAGAAAGCCACACATCGATTTCTTGCTGCATGACTGCGGAGCAGTTCCTCCCCTGTGTGACTTCGTTCGCCGAGGGCAAGCCAGGTGTAGAACTGCGTGACACCGCTGTGCCCTACACATGTGTATGATGGAGCAGTACTTGTGGAGGCGGAGATGGTTGGTGGTGGAGGAGGAGGGCGGACATTGGCGCAGGAGCCGCAGTTTGACAACGTGAGAGGAGAAAGCGGCGTCTCCTGTCCAAGTTGTTGGTGTGCCTGGGCAGGAAGCACATTCACCCAATGGGCCGTAAGGACATATACTGGCCCTGACCGTAGTTACAGCTCCAGACGTCGCGGCTGTCGGTGCACCTTGGAACAAAACCGATAAGCTCAAGTACGGCCCACCTTCTGTTCTACATATTTATGAATGCTTTTGGGGGGCTGCCTTTTTTAAAAAAAAAAATTTTCGGGTTGGAAATTCCATCTCGCTCGGCACAAGCCATTATTCTCTGAAGGGGCAAGTCCACCATTTGAAAGGGAGGAAAGCAGACCA
>JAODAL010084708.1:0-10831 GCA_025379985.1 Phyllomedusa bahiana
TTTTGAAAGTTAATACATTTTACAAATGGCAGGAATTCGCCTGCCGTTTCATCTCCTCCTGTTTATTAGGCCAGTACGAACCTGTATATTATGTCAGTCTTCTGTTGTCTCAGTTTGTTTGGAGTGTTTGCATGACAACTGCTCAGGATCCTTGCTTATCAACTGACCTTGGATCTACACCTGAGCTCATGAAAAGTCTACAGAGCTCAGCTGAATAGGGCACTCTGTGCAGAGTACAAGTTTGGATCCTGTCTAGTTCTGTTATGTTTAATTGTTCTGTCTTGTGTAAGTCAGTTGTGTTAGACTGAAACATCTAGATTTGGACTTCTTGGCTTTCAAGAAACATGGATTTGGTGTTTGTCTAGCTTTTCCTGCACCTTGCCACTTGGTGTATTAGTTATACATTCGGATTCTTGAGTGTTACTTATTGGTGGTGTGTCACTGTACAGTCTGACACTGTCCAATCAGTGCTGACAATCAGTGTGTGCAGGTGCACACCCCTTTGGTTATTGGAATGGTCACACCCTTCTGACTGATTCAGTAATACATTTCTAGGAGGAATAACAGAGGAACAGCACAACACAGCGATATGAGAGAAGAGGATCCGGAATTGTTATTTCACAAGGAAATCATGAATTTACGAAAATAGACATTTCAGAAGACATCACAGGTCCTCTTTGACAGCACTACCTAACTTTCCAAAATATAAAAGTTATGGAAACCGCTGACACTTTTGTAAGGTTTAAGACTATGCAAAATAAAAAAAAATATTATAAAGTACCTATGCATGTGTAAATATTCGCCATGTGATGTCACCATAGTTCAGAGGCAGTTACCTATTTAGTGCGGTTGAAAAAAGACATTTGTACATCAAGTTCAACTAAAGGAAGTTATTTTACAATTTCATTATCTTGCCCAATGCTGTACTGCACCTTTGTTTACATGTTGCCAGGGCTTGCTGTTAATGAGATTACCTTTTAACCCCTTAAGCCGAACGCCTGAAAAGTACTTTAGGGTGGCATGTATGATTTTTGGTGTTAAGACACCAATTTTTATTCGCATTCTATTAATATAAAATGCACCTGATTTTTTAACCCGGTCTACTGTGGGTCATAAATCAGGCGCATTCTAGAGCATAAACGTCAATTCTGGCTCAGGTAAACCACTTGGTTTACCTGTTCCAGCAGTAATGTGCCTAGAAATGCCGTGCTGAAGCTATAAAAGTGTAGCTTCATACAGTTCTAGTGCACCCCGCCTCCCACATGCCCCTCGAAATCAGGCACATTAGAAAGTGCTGTGGGCGCTCTGTAATGTGCCTGATATTGGTGTACCGGCAATTTTACACTATAGCGAACGGAGCTGCGCTAGATGTCGGGCTGAAAAGACTCCAGACTTCTGGCTCAGCCCCGTTCATACATGTTGCCCCTAATGTCCAGCACATTTTTTTTAGTTTTTGCCTCTTTGCGTTTCAACAGTCGTAACTTTTTTATGTTTCCAATGATGCAGTTATATGAGGCCTCGCTTTATTTGGGACGAGTTCTACTTTTTGGGGGAATCGTTTAAGTTCACTTATAAATTATTGCAGAATTTTTTTTCAATTTTTTTCTTTTTTTTAAATCTTTTTTACAACATTCACATTTCACCTTAATAACTTGTTAGATTAATTCTACAGGTTATTACGGTCGTGTGGATACCTAATATGTGTAGGTTTTGTGTGTGTGTAATGTATGCACAATTATTTTAGATTATTTTTATTTTATTATTTATTTTATTTATTTTTTTCTACGCTTTTTATCTTTTTTACTTTTTTTTTTAACTCCCATGAAGGAATAAATGTTTTACATTTTTTTTTAAACTTAGTAGTGTATTGGCATACATTACTAAAGACCTCTCTGCAGATGAATGACCTGAAATGCCCGCCAGCAAAAGACAGTGGGCGGTTATTAATGGGTTAAAGACCTAAGTTTCAATGATGTTTCCCTCTCACGTACATTGCCTCTGTTACAAGGCATAAGGTACTGCTTTATTTACTAGGGGCGACATGTATGAATGGGGCTGTGCCAGTTTTCTGGTGTACTTTGAGCCAAAAAGAATGTAAGAACAGGTACACTCCAAATTCTGGCCCGATAAGTCCCTTTGTAATGCGCCAAAGACAAGACACTTTTTAGGGCGCCAAAGATTTGGGACGTTCTTTGGGCAAGGCACCACATTCATAGAAGTAGACACATTTATTATTATTTTACACCAAATCTAGGTGCAGAACAGTTAGAACATCCAGACCAGAGTAAAGGTGGTGCCTGAGCCAGACTTGTTGTATTGGCTCTACACTGCCTTTTATGTATGACCTGCAGAAGAAAAGCCAGACCAAGGTAAAGGTGGTGCCTGAGCCAGACTTGTGGTATTGGCTCTACACTGCTCCTGTATGTATGACCTGCAGAAGAACAGCCAGACCAGGGTAAAGGTGGTGCCTGAGCCAGACTTGTGGTATTGGCTCTACACTGCTCCTGTATGTATGACCTGCAGAAGAACAGCCAGACCAGGGTAAAGGTGGTGCCTGAGCCAGACTTGTGGTATTGGCTCTACGCTGCCCTGTATGTATGACCTGCAGAAGAACAGCCAGACCAGGGTAAAGGTGATGCCTGAGCCAGACTTGTGGTATTGGCTCTACACTGCCCTGTATGTATGACCTGCAGAAGAACAGCCAGACCAGGGTAAAGGTGGTGCCTGAGCCAGACTTGTGGCATTGGCTCTACACTGCCCTGTATGTATGACCTGCAGAAGAACAGCCAGACCAGGGTAAAGGTGGTGCCTGAGCCAGACTTGTGGTATTGGCTCTACACTGCCCTGTATGTATGACCTGCAGAGAACAGCCAGATACCAGGGTAAAGGGGTGCCTGCGCCAGACGTGTGGTATTGGCTCTACACGCCCTGTATGTATGACCTGCAGAAGAACAGCCAGACCAGGGTAAAGGTGGTGCCTGATGCCAGACTTGTGGTATTGGCTCTACACTGCCCTGTATTTATGACTGCAGAAGAACAGCCAGACCAGGGTAAAGGTGGGCCTGAGCCAGACGTGTGCTATTGGGATCTTCACTGCCCTGTATGTATGACCTGCAGAAGAACAGCCAGACCAGGGTAAAGGTGGGGGGTGCCTGAGCAAGACTTGTGGTATTGGCTCCACACTGCCCTGTATGTATGACCTGCAGAAGAACAGCCAGACCAGGGTAAAGGTGGTGCCTGAGCCAGAGTTGTGGTATTGGCTCTACACTGTCCTGTATGTATGACCTGCAGAAGAACAGCCAGACCAGGGTAAAGATGGTGCCTGAGTTCCACAGGAACTGTGAACAAGGGTTCGGGCAGAACCTAAAATGCGTCAGTTGACACTACAACACAGATGTCTTCTATTGTGTTTGTACGTTTGTAATATGGAATAAAGATACGTGAATTTTACCTGTTGGATGTTTTGCCATGCTTGGACAAGTACAAAATTGCATATTTATACCGGTGGGCCACTGGTACATCCGAGCAGGATCACGTTTGGAGCCTGGTCTTAACAACTTTGCATATATGTTTTACCTCCTGAGCGGTGAGTGCTACCAAGACATTTTTTTTATTTATGCTAAGACTGCTCTGCTATGATCTACCCCACACAATCTTGATGTTAGATAAATTAGTTAACCCACTCACCTACCTCCAGACTTACCAGCTTCTCCACTGCACCTATTACACCCAAAAACAGCATCTTTTCTGGAAAATTTTAAAAAGTTTTACAGTTCTGCTGTTGTATTTCTTGCCCAGCATGTGAAACACAATCTCTCCTGAAAAAGGAAGTAGGTAGAGTGAGGCAATGGAAATAAGGGACATGTGATGTGTAATGTTTCATATATCAGAGGGAAGACAACAACTTGTCTAGCTTACGGGTTGTCTCCTAAGCAGGAGGTAAACACCAGGGGCCACATGGATGAACCTGTTTAGGTCTAAAACTCACTCTTTTGCCCATAGGTTACTATGGGCAAAAAAGTGAGTTTTAGACCCAAACAGGTTCATACATGTGGCCCAAGGAAATTAGTAATGTGACTGCATATGAGACTTGCTTACAGAGGTGTCTACAGACCATAAATAATTATAATAACCTTTATTTATATAACACCAACATATTCCACATCATTTTACAATGCACGGGGTATAGGAACAGAAAAAACTTAACATTATATGGTATCAAAGCTATTAGGGGTTCAAACAAGCGGGGGGTGGTTGCTGGTATTATAATTGCATATAGATAAGGCGATATGAAGGGTGTCATTTATACAGATATGTGTGGTGCACCATGCTGGCTTACAACCTGTGAAGCCTCTACTATTCGATTGGGTGGGTTGCCCAGTATTTTTTAGGTGTCCAAAAACCTGTATTTAGGGCAAAAAAATGACATACTGGAAAAATATCAAATATGAGATACTAGTCGATACAGTGGCCACTATACGAAAGCCCTTAAAACCACATCAAGGTTCCTCGTATCTTGCAAGTCCCTACACTAACCATTTACAGAAAAATCACCTTAAAAGTGCTGGGCAGCCCGCACATCAATTGGTTGTAAGCCAGCATGGTACATCAAATGCATCAGTATTAATGGCACCCTTTTTATTGCCTTATCTATATGCAATTATAATACCAGCAACTACCCCTCCCATATATAGAAGGTGTGTGAGTGGTTGTTTTATTGGTATATTTTTGCATTTGTGCAGTCTCCTCATGTATTTTACTGTGGCTTTTTCACATACTGGTGTGAACTGTTACTCATTTAATGTGCAGTTTTTTTATCATTCAGTTGTTCCCCTAGTGGAGAGATGTTTGAGCTTTTGCTCATTAGTTATCTGCACCTGTTATATCTTTCCCAAGTAGCACAGGGGCTTGTGTTGCCTCCTACTGGGCTCAGTGTATAGTCCAGACATTGAGCTGTAAGTATGGTCATGTGGTTGTGTTTTTTGAGTAAATAATGTCCCATTTTTCTGTGATTTCAAACAAGAGGTATAAAGGATCGGCTCACAAGAGCTTACAATCTATGTGGAAATAGGGGTGAAACTAAAGGTAAGAATTGATTAACTTGAACCATGGTCCATCCATCTTCCATAAATATATTTATGGTTGTTTACTTAGAAGTGGTTGAACTCGTCACTAGGGATGAGCGATATTATCAACAAAAGTTGAAAATGGCACGATGTTTATACTGATTGGAAATGCTGATCACGCGATATTTTAGGTGACAATCTTACAGATAATCTATTACTATCGCGCCATTTTGAGCGTTTCTTGTATTTGGGGGCGGCCACCCAATCAGCTTTTGAGGATAGGGGGGGGTGAGGAGGAGGTAAAAAGTCACCACTTTGGGGTAGGACTCTTTGGGCTGCAAAAATCACGGCCCCCTCGTTTTATCTAGCTGCGCTTTCCCTTTTTGAGCGCATACTCTGTCTATCACATTTAACAGCAGACGTGTCCTCTGCATTTAAAAACAAAGCTGTTCTAACAACTCTGAGAATAATCCTTCAATACAAAAACCATCCTCTACAGCTTTGAATAGAGTTGATTAGAGAATTTCATTTTTTTTAAGAAAGTTTTAAGAATCTACGGGTTGTCCCCCATGGGGAAGGGGGGGGGGGGGGGGGGGGAGGAGAGGCATTTGAAAGGAAAAATTTTGCACTCATTGTGTTCTGTGATCTTAATTGAAAAAGAACGTTTTCTACCCTTTTTTGGCCAGCAACCTCTGATGGGAGGTGAAATGTCCCTGTTTTTTTCAGTTCATTGCAATCACTGCGTGATTATCCTATAACTTTTAAATAGTTTTTGAAGTCCGTGCTCTGTTTGGCGCAAAGAGTTCTTTTGACGAAAATTTGTTTTCTACTTTTTCCTAGTAAATTAGCCGAAGTCAGGGATGTAAGGGGCCCGCCTATTAATCCTGTAAATTTAAATACTCTAACGCCCCTTTTTTTCCTCCGGCACTTTTTAATCTGGGTCATCATTTTTGGGGGCTCACCCGCTTTCCAGACAGGGATATCAATGCCATTCAATAAAATGAGGGTCCAAATCATACTCCCCTTTGGCATTTTTTAAATTTGTGGGTATGCGGTTTTAAGGCTCATGCTGTGGTCAAGACAGGGATAGTGAATGTCTGTGAGTTTTTTTCGTGACTTTTAAAAGCCTAACCCGTGTTAAAACAGGTTTTTATTCCCCGAGGGTTTTTTTCGCACTTTTGGAGCTCACAAATCCCCGTGAATAAGGGGGGGGACGGGGGGGGGCCGGAGCGCGGGGGGCGCCGCCCCCGGCCCCCTAAAAAATGCATTTTTAACCGCTCCGCGCAGTAAATAATTGCATGTCACTTTTTTTCCCCCCCCGCGGGGGATTCGCCGACGGGGGGGAGGCGGATTTCCCTGTTCTAATGAGAGCATGGATTACCGAATTGCCCGCCGGGGATTTGGCGCCGTACAAACGAAACCCGGGCGCGCAGTACGCGCCAATACGCGGCAGAATAAGGTGTAAAAGGGGCCCTTTAGTGTGTTGCCTAAAGTAGCGCGTATCCTTTTGACTGTTGTGGATGTTAATTTCAGTTTCTCCGCCCCTTTTTTGGGGTGTAATAAGAAGTTTGCCCTCTCCCCATAGATTTTTAAGGGGTCATGGGGGATAATCTGTTATTGACTATCGGAAATCGTCTTGATAATTGCCGATATTGAATCGATAACAATCGATAACAATAGTTGACACAATCGCTCATCACTACTCGTCACCCATGTTTATGGAGCTAAGTGCAGGGAGTGTCAGGAATGTGGTTAATTAAAGGAAGGGAATTTAAAAGGAAAAAAGATTGATTGGGGAAACTTGTTAGGGGAAAAAATTATTTTTGGGGTAAAACTTAAAACTAGGAGGTTGTGAAAAAATCTAATTGCATGGGGGACACTTACAGAGAGCAGTGAAAAGTCTTTAAGGGGAGAAAAGTGAGGTTTGGATGATAGGGGAATTTTAATTAAGATCACAGCAGAACAAGAGTGTGGGGGGGGGGTAGGTGGACAGAGACAGGAAAAAGATGGAGCAGCAAAAATTTTTAAAAGCTTTTGTTTGAGAAAGTTTAGTTTAAACACATTCTGACTGAATAGGCAAAAAGTCAATGGCTGGGAAAGGTTTTAAAGGGATCGCGTATGCCTGCCGGGTAATGGGGTTGCTGCAGGGCTGGGATAGGGTAACCAACGGTGTAGTAACATCACGGGGAGAAAGCATCAGTGTACTAACAACACACGTAGAAAAGGGATTGGGGTTGACTGGCATAGGTAGAGAACATCAGTGTAGTACTGGAATAGGGGGAAAAAATGGGTGAGAAACTGACATAGGGCAGAGGCTCTCGTGTATGGAAGGGAGAGCATTGGTGTAGACGCACACAGACAGGGATTTGGTGTAGTGACTTACAGGGTAGAGGCATCAGTGAATGGCTGCAAGGGTAGAGAATGGTGTAGTGGGTAGCACAGCAGGGGAAGATAGGGTTAGCAACTGGCACAGGGGGAGAGGCATTGGGGGTAAAGGGGTGCATAGGGTATTGGGTTTATGGCTAGCACAGCAGGGTAAATATGGTGTAGCAAAATGGGGACAGGGTAGGCATTGGGGGTTTTGACTGCAGGGGTAGAGACATGGTGTAGTGACCGGCAAAGGGGAGAGGGATCGCTGTAGTGACTGGTACAGTGAAGAGGCATTGGTGTTGTGATTGGCATAGGGTAGGGGCATTGGTGTAGTGATTGGCATAGGGTAGGGGCATTGGTGTAGTGATTGTCATAGGGTAGGGGCATTGGTGTAGTGATTGGCATAGGGTAGGGGCATTGGTGTAGTGATTGGCATAGGATAGGGGCATTGGTGTAGTGATTGGCTGGGATAGGGGCATTGGTGTAGTGATTGGCATAGGGTAGGGGCATTGGTGTAGTGATTGTCATGGGGTAGGGGCTTTGGTGTAGTGATTGGGCATAGGGTGGGTTCATTGGTGTAGTGATTGGCATAGATAGGGGCATTGGTGTAGTGATTGGCATGGGATAGGGGCATTGGTGTAGTGATTGGCATAGGGTAGGGGCATTGGTGTAGTAAATTTGCTATAGGGTAGGGGGATTGGTGTTGGGTTGCCATAGGGTAGGGGCATTGGTGTAGTGGTTGCCATAGGGTAGGGGCATTGGTGTAGTGATTGGTATAGGGTAGGGGCATTGGTGTAGTGGCCAGAAAGAAAAAAAGAGCCTGGCTGCTGCATTGCGGACAACCCGGGAGGGTGAGAGTTTTGGGAGGAAGAAAGACTAATTAGAAGGAGTTACAGTAATCAAGATGAGAATGTATAGGACGAATTCTGGCGATGTTCTTGAGGTGCAGGTGACAAGAGCAGGCAAGGGATTTAATAAAGGGAGTGAAGGATATATCGGAGTCTAGAAATATGTAACCCCAAGACAGCGGGCCTGCTGCCTAGGTATTATGGGTAGTACCACACACCATTAATAATGAGCTGAGAACTAGAGCCTCTATGGCTTGAAACGTGTAAGCATTCATGCATGCTATTTGTTACCTGATTACATATTTTATGCTCCTGTTATTTGGTTTTATACAATAAAGAATACGTGCTTTTACTATAATCACTAAAACACTGGATCATTGGACTTTGAAAGCAAAGCAATAGCCAGCAGGATCCGAGTCGCATGGACGGAGAACCACAGATCCAAGCTAGCATACTTTAAACAGCAACAGATGAAGGTGACCCTACAACAAATATACATTTTTTTTTCTTCACCATTAATAAAATCTTACAAACTGAAAATTAATTGACACATAATTTTAAGGCCCAAGGGAAACCTCTTTAAGAGAGGGTCCTGAAACATTTTCCTTGCAAAACACAATATAAAGTTACTGATATTCAAATAAAATGTTATTCCAAAAAACTGTAGAATTAACGTAGGATTTTTTCAAATTAGATGGCAAATTAGGTTTCATGCTTTTTAAAAATTTGTTTTTTTGCCTCCTTCAGATCAGCGTCAGGAAAAGAAAGGTTTAACTTTATGGGCTTAGGGGCTTTAACCCATTAACTATACACTGCAGTAACAGGCTTCTACAATGTCAAAAATGGGGTGTCTGTGGCTCACCAGAGGAGTTGATTTTTTGTGGCCTCAATAGTGGAAAATGTTTTTAGGGACCCACCCCATGCAGTTCATTTTTGGGCCTCAAACGACAGCTACTGTACAGGACTGTCACTCTTTCTGCCTTCCTTTCTCTACTTTTTACTCTGAAAAGCACCTCAACCTGCCAACACAGGGGTGGGAGCTACAGGGGGTGAAGCAGTAGCAGTCGCTACCAGGCCCTGCAGCCTGAGGGGGCCCAAAACCCTCCTGCCACATAAGAAAACATTAGTATTGCAAATGGTGCATGGTAACTGGGGGCCCCATTTCACTTTTTGCACTAGGGCCCAAGAGTTTGAAGTTACGCCTCTGGCCAACAGGGTTAGAGTAGTTCATGGCAGAACTGGAGTTTCTTTTAAGCTGTATATACATCCTTGGAAGAGGCAAAACGGCAAAGAAAAATAGGCAAAAAGCAAGAGGTAGAGTATAAGACGCATGTTCAGTAGTTGTAGGGTGGTCCCCCAGCTCCACTGGTTGACCCCCAGAAGAATCTCCACAGGTGGGCCACCAGAACCTATTCCACTGGTGAACCCCCAGAATCAACTCCACAAGTGGGCTGCCAGAACCAACTCAACTGGTGGATGGCTAGTTTCAACTCCACAGGTGGGCTAACAGACCAATTCCACTGGTGAACCCCCAGAATCAACTCCACAGATGGGCCACCAGAACCAACTCCACTGGTGGACCCCCAGATTCAGCTCCACAGGTGGACCCCCAGATTCAGCTCCACAGGTAGGCCACCAGGACGAATTCCATTGGTGAACCCCCAGCTTCAAACTCCACTGTTGGGCTACCAGAACCAATTCCAATGGTGAACCCCCAGAATCAACTCCACAGGTGGGCCACCAGAACCTTATTCCACTGGTGAAACCCCCCAGAATCAACTCCACAAGTGGGCTGCACAAACCAACTCCACTGGTGGATGCATAGATTCAACTCCACAGGGGGGCCAACAGACCAATTCCACTGGTGAACCCCCAGAAATCAACTCCACAGATGGGCCACCAGAACCAACTCCATGGGGGACCCAAGATTCAACTCCACAGGTAGGCCACCAGAACCAATTCCAATGGTGAACCACCAGAATCAACTCCACAGGTGGGCCGCCAGAACCAACTCCACTGGTAGATGCCTAGATTCAACTCCACAGGTGGGCCACCACAACCAACTCCACTGGAGGACCCCCAGATTCAACTCCACAGGTAGGCCACCAGACCAAAATTTCCCAATGGTGAACCCCCAGAATCAAAATCCCGCAGGTGGGGCCCCCAAACCTATTCCACTGTTTAACCACCAGAAAACAACCCACAAGTGGGGCCGCCAGAACCAACTCCACTGGTGGATGCATAGATTCAACTCCACAGGTGGGCCAACAGACCAATTCCACTGGTGAACCCCCAGAATCAACTCCACAGATGGGCCACCAGAACCAACTCCACTGGTGGACCCCAAGATTCAACTCCACAGGTAGGCCACCAGAACCAATTCCAATGTACAGGACTGTCACTCTTTCTGCCTTCCTTTCTCTACTTTTTACTCTGAAAAGCATCCTCAGACCTGCCAACAGCAGGGGTGTAGCTACAGGGGTGAAGCAGTAGGGAATCACTACCAAGGCCCTGCAGCCTGAGGGGCCCAAAACCCCCTGCCACATA